>CAUYTI010112085.1:0-32634 GCA_963575145.1 Galago senegalensis
GAGTGCAGGAGAAACATTTGAAGACATTGATCTGGGAGAATATGAGGAGGACCTCCCTACTCCCCACTTCCTGGCAATTGAATCAACACTAAAAACATACTACTGGGATCTGATCAAACTAAAAATCTTCTGCACAGCCAAGAACACAGTAAAGCAAGCAGACAGCCCTCATAAAGGGAGAGGATATTTGCAGGTTATGCTTCTGACAAAGGTTTGATAACCAGAATCCAAAGAGAACTCAAACTTATTAATAAGAAAAGAACAAGTAATCTCATTTCACTGTGGGCAAGGGACTTGAACAGAAGCTTCTCTGAAGAAGATAGGCACATGGCATACAGACACATGCTCATCATCTTTAATCATCAGAGAAATGCAAATCAAAACCACTCTGAGGTATCATCTAATTCCAGTAAGAGTAGCCCACATAACAAAACTCCAAAACTACAGGTTTTGGCATGGATGTGGAGAAAAGGGAACACTTCTGCACTGCTGGTGGGAGTGCAAGCCAATACATCCCTTTTGGAAAGAAGTATGGAGAATACTCAGGGATCCAAAAGTAGACCTGCCATTCGATCCTGCAATTACTCTGCTAAGTATATATCCAAAAGACCAAAACTCATTTTGCAACAGATATATTTGCACCAGATTGTTCATTGCAGCTCAATTCATAATAGCCAAGTCATGGAAGAAACCCAGTGCCCATTGACCCATGAATAGATTAATAAATTGTGGTATATGAATACCATGGAACATTATGCAGCCTTAAAAAAGATAGAGACTGGAAGATGGTGGCTGAGTAGCAGCTTCCTTGCAACTGGGCCTGGTGATACTGGGGACAGAAGACTCCAGGAATCTCTGCTGACACAGGGAGTCAGCAAGAGACTTCTGGACCCCATGAGGAGGACAAAAGCAATAGAGAACTAGCAAGTGGTTGTGTGTGTTCGTTTGGCAGCTGTAAGTACAGCAGCAGTGAGATTGCAAACTGGAAAGGCCTTACCTGTGAGCTGTTTTGGTTTTTTTGGACTTGGCACTCAGTTGAACTATCTTGGGAGAACTTGGGCAAGAGTGAAGAGGACTATTAAGCATTGTTTAGGGCCAAGGACTGAGCCACTGAGCTGGAGGGAGCTAATAGTGTTCGGCTGTGGGTGGCATGGAGCCATTGTGCCGGCTCTGCCCTCAGGGTCACAGAGCAAAGATCAGGTGGGAGGCCTTGGGTGAATAATCTAGTGACTGAGCAGCCTAAAGGTGGGGACTGAGACACCTTACAGCCCTGGCCCTCAGAGTGAGACTAGTTTTGGCACACTGGATAAAAGGACAGCCAATTCAGGAGTGAGCCCAGTGACAAGTGCTTCCCTGAGAAAGCTTCTACTTAGCCAAGGTTATCAGTTTAAAGTGCCTTTTATGAGGGCTGAGGAGAGTTTTATGCTCTCCACCCTGTGGGGTTTGAGAAATCAGCAGAGGCCTCCAGTCTCCATCTCGTATAGCCATGTCAACATTTTAATTAACATCTCATACCCCAGAAGATCACTTGTTGCCCAGACAATATTCAGCAAGGTATATATACTGCTTTCTTTTTGGTTTTTTTGTTTGGTTTTGTTGGGAGGGTTGTTTGTTTGTTTTTTAAAATTTTAACATTTCTTCTCTAGATTTTTCCCTTTTTTTCTTTCATTTTTCTAGTTTAAATATAATTTTCCATTGTTGCCTTCTTTAACAATTAGAACTTCATTTTTGCTAGTGTTTCTACCCCTCTTATTTGGTTTTTTCCCCTCAATTTTATCCCATAAAGTTTTGTTTGCTTGTTTTGGTTTGATTGATAGCATTTTTGTCTTTTCTTTCTGCTTGGTGGAGGTGGGGTGCTGTGTCCAAACAGGCTAGCAAAGAGCTGTTGACCTCAAGGGAACCACCCAACCCAGCACCCCCAGAGGCTGGGGTTTTTTAAGGTTTGGCCAAAGTACCCTATTGTACACCTATAATTGCTCCTGTTTCCCTCTTTCTGTGCCTCTCTTCTGTTTGTCAATATTCCCTTTTATTCACCCCTTTCCTTTCTCTTTTTTCTTTTCTTTTCTTTCTTTCTTTTTTTGTTTTTGTTTTTCTTTTTACCCTTCTTGCTCTTCAGTCCTCTCATCCTTCTGCTCCTGTACCAAAATCCTAGTCCAGAGGCACAGCAACTTAAAGAGCAAGAAGTGAAAGGAAAATTAGGGCAAAGAAACAAAAAAGAAAACACTCATGAGGAAGAATCAGCAGAAAAATCCTGGCACCATGAAGACCCAGTCCAGAGCAAGCCCCCCGCCCCAAGGGACTGTGAGGTAGCTACTGCAGAGGATTCCACCTATAAATAAATGTTAGAAATGACAGAAAGGGTATTTAAATACAGATGATAAAAACAATGAAGGAAATGATGGATACAATGAAGGAAAATGCTGATAAAGTGGAAAATAACCAAAAGGAAATCCAAAAACAGAATCAAATTAGAGATGAATGATATTAAGAATATAGAAAGGATATAGCAGAGCTGAAGGAACTGAAGCAGTCAATTAGGGAACTTAAAGATGCAATAGAATGTATCAACAACAGATTAGACCATGCAGAAGAAAGAATCTCAGAGGTAGAGGACAAAGCTCTTGAGATAACTCAGAGAGTTAGAGGCAGAAAAGAAGAGAGAGAAAGCAGAATGTTCATTGAAAGAATTGTGGGACTTTATGAAGCATTCAAACATATGAGTTACAGGTATCCCAGAGGGGAAGAATACCACCTCAGGGGAATGGAAGCCATACTAGAGAATATTATAATTGAAAATTTCCAAAATATCACCAAAGATTCTAACACATTCCTTTCAGAGGAATATCAGACCCCAGGTTGCCTCAACTCTAACAGAGCTTCTCCAAGACACATTGTGATGAACCTGTCCAAAGTCAAGACAAAAGAAAAAATTCTTCAAGCTGCCAGGAGTAAGTGCCAGTTTACCTATAGGGGCAAATCCATCAGGGTGACTGCAGACTTCTCTAATGAAACTTTCCAAGCCAGAAGACAATGGTAATCTACCTTTAATTTACTTTAAACAGAACAATTTTCAGCCCAGAATTCTACATCTTGCTTTAAACAGAACAATTCCCAGCCCAGAATTCTCATCTTTGCTTTAAACAGAACAATTTGCTTTAAACAGAACAATTTCTAGCCCAGCATTCTCCATCACCCCTTGGAACATTCTCCAAAATTGATCATATCCTAGGACACAAAACAAACCTCAACAGAATCAAAAGAATTGAAATTTTACCTAGTATCTTCTCATACCACAAGGCACTAAAGGTAGAACTCAACTCCAGCAAAAACGCTGAATCCCACACAAAGGCATGGAAATTAAACAACCTTCTGTTGAATGACAGTTGGGTGTAGGAAGAAATAAAAGAGGAAATCTTTAACTTCCTTGAGCACAACAACAATGAAGACACAAGCTACCAAAACCTGTGGAATACTGCAAAAGCAGTTCTGAGAGGAAAATTTATCATTTTAGATGCCTACATTTGAAAAATAGAAAGAGAGTGCATCAACAAATTCACAAGCCATCTTATGGAACTGGAAAAAAGAACAATCTAAGTCCAAACCCAGCAGAAGAAAAGAAATATCCAAAATTAAATCAGAGATCAAGGAAATTGAAAACAAAAAAATCATTCAGAAAATTAATGAAACAAGGAGTGGTTTTTTGAAGAAATAAATAAAATAGATAAACCTTTGGCCAGACTAATCAGAAATAGAAAAGTAAAATCTCTAGTAACATCAATGAGAAATGATAAAGGGGAAATAACAACTGATGCCATAGAGATATAAGAGATCATCTCTGAATACTACCAGAAACTCCGTGCCCAGAAATTTGACAAGGTGAAGGAAATGGATCAATGTTCGAAACCACACCCTCTCTCTAGATGTAGCCAGGAAGAAATAGAGCTCCTGAACAGACCAATTTCATGCACTGAGATTAAAGAAACAATAAAAAATCTTCCAACAAAAAAAATGCCCTGGTCCGGATGGCTTCACACCAGAATTCTAGGGAAGAGCTTATTCCCATACTGCAGAAATTATTCCAAAAAAACTGAGGAGGAAGAAATCTTCCCCAACATGTTCTATGAAGCAAACATCACCCTGATAGCAAAACCAGGGAAAGACCCAACTAAAAAGGAGAACTTCAGACCAATTTCACTAATGAATATAGATGCAAAAATTCTCAACAAAATCCTAGCTAATAGATTACAGCTTATCATCAAAAAAGTCAACATCATGATCAGATTGGTTTCATCCCAGGGATGCAAGGCTAGTTTAACACACGCAAGTCCATAAATGTTATCTACCATATTAACAGAAGCAAAATCGAAGACCATATGATCCTCTCAGTAGATGCAGAAAAAGCATTCAATAAAATCCAGCATCCTTTTGTAATTAGAACACTGAAGAGTAAGGCATACGTGGTACATTTCTTAAACTGATTGAAGCTATTTATGACAAACCCATAACTAATATTTTATTGAATGCAGTAAAACTGAAAGTTTTTCCTCTCTGAACTGGAACCAGACAAAGTGGTCCTCTGTCACAGTCACTATTCAACACAGTGCTGGAAGTTCTAGCCAATATAATTAGGAAAGACAAGGAAATAAAGGGCATCCAAATGGGAGCAGAGGCGGTCAAACTCTCCCTCTTTGTTGACAATATGATCTTATACTTAGAGAACCCCAAAGACTCAACCATAAAACTCTTGGAAGTCATCAAAAAATACAGTAATGTCTCAGGATATAAAATCAATGTCCACAAGTCAGTAGCCTTTGTATATGGCAATAACAGTCAAGATGAGAGGCTAATTAAGGACATAACTCCTTAGTTTCAAAGAAAATGAAATACCTAGGAATATACCTAACAAAAGAGGTAAAGGAACTCTGTGAAGAAAATTATGAAACCCTAAGAAAGGAAATAGCAGAGGATATTAAAAAATGGAAGAACATACCATGCTCATGGCTGGGAAGAATCAACATTGTTAAAATGTCTATACTTCCCAAAGCAATCTACAGATTCAATGCCATCCCTATTAAAATACCAACATTATACTTTCAAGACTTGGAAAAAATAATTCTGTGTTTTGTATGGAACCAGAAAAAAAAACCCGTATAGCTAAGGCAGCTCTTAGTAATAAAAACAAAGCTGGGGCATCAGCATACCAGATTTTAGGCTGTACAACAAAGCCATAGTGGTCAAGACAGCATGGTACTAGCACAAAAATAGAGACATAGACATCTGGAATTGAATAGAGAACTAGGAAATGAAAATAACATCTTATAAGCATCTAATCCTCAATAAACCAAATAAGAACATACCTTGGGGGAATGACTCCCTATTCAATAAATGATGCTGGGAGAACTGGAATCCACATGTGAAAGACTGAAATAGGACCCACACTTTTCTCCACTCACTAAAATTGATTCAAGATGGATAAAGGACTTAAATTTAAGGCATGAAACAATAAAAATCTTCAAAGAAAGCATAGGAAAAACACTGGAAGATATTTGCCTGGGGAAAAACTTCATGAAGACTTCCATGGCAATTGCAACAACAAAAATAAACAAGTGGGACTTAATTAAACAAAAGCTTCTGTACAGCTAAGGAGACAACAACCAAAGTAAATAGAGAACCTATACAATGGGAAACGATATTTGCATATTTTGAATCAGACAAAAGCTTGGTAACTAGGATCTATAGAGAACTCAAATTAATCCAGATGAAAAAAGCCAATGATCCCATATATCAATGGGCAAGGGACATGAATAGAACCTTCTCTAAAGAAGACAGATAGGCTCGGTGCCTGTGGCTCAAGTGGCTAAGGCGCCAGCCACGTACACCTAAGGTGGCAGGTTCAAATCCAGCCCAGACCTGCCAAACAACAATGACGGCTGCAACCAAAAAATAGCTGGGCATTGTGGCGGGCGCCCGAGGTCCCAGCTACTTGGGAGGTGGAGGCAGGAGACTCGCTTGAGCCCAGCAGTTGGAGGTTGCTGTGAAGCCACGGCAGTCTACCCAGGGGGATAGCTTGAGGCTCTGTCTCAAAAAAAAAAAATAAAAAAAATAAAAAAAAGAAGACAGACAAATGGCTAACAAACATATGAAGAATGCTTACCATCCCTAATTATTAGAGAAATGCAAATCAAAACGACCCTGAGATACCATCTAATCCCAGCAAGAATGACCCATGTCACCAAATCTCAAAACTGCAGATGCTGGTGTGGATGTGGAGAGAAGGGAACACTTTTACACTGCTGGTGGGACTTGGAAAATCCTCAAAGAACTCAAGCTAGACCTCTTATTTGCTCCTGCAATCCCATTACTGGGCATCTACTCAGAAGGCAAAAAATCCTTTTATCATAAGGACACTTGCACTAGACTATTGCAACTCAATTTATAATCGCCAAAATGTGGGAACAGCCTAAATGCCCACCAACCCAGGAATGGATTAACAAGCTGTGGTGTATGTACACCATGGAATACTATTCAGCCATTTAAAGAAATGGAGACTTTACAGCCTTTGTATTAACCTGGATGGAAGTGGAACACATTATTCTTAGTAAACATCACAAGAATGGAGAAACATGAATCCTATGTACTCAATTTTGATATGAGGACAATTAATGTCAAATAATGACATGGTAGGGGCGGGGGGAGGGGAGTGCAGAAAAAGGAGGGAGGGGTGGGGAAAGGAAGAGCAGAGAGAGGGAAGGAGGGAGGGGTGGGGTCTTGGTGTGGGACACACCTTCTGGGGGCAAGACATGACTGTAACAGGGACTTTACCTAACAAATGCAATCAGTGTAACCTGGTTTCTTATACCCTCAATCCTCAACAAAAACAACAACAAAAAGATGAAGACTTTACCTCTTTTATGTTTACATGGATGGAGTTGGAATATATCCTACTTAGTAAAGTATCTCAAGAATGGAAGAAAAAATATCCAATGTACTCAGTACTATCATGAAACCAATTTACAATCGCTCATACTTTCATATGAAGAATAGATCGCAACTATGGCCCAAGATGAAGGAGGGAGGGAGGGTGAGAGGGGAGGGGAGAGGTCAGATCAAGGGAGGGTGATTGGTGAAATCACACCTTTGGTGCATAATGCAAGGGTACATTTTGGATCTATTAGTATACAGTATAAATATCTTAACACAATAACTAAGTAAATGAGATGAGGTCTATATTAAAAAAATTTAATATATTTCAGAAAGTATTAGAAGATTTTTAAAAAACGTTTTCCCTTCTGATTACTGTAAAATGGTGTTGTATTATATTTTATTTTCACTTCTCTTTGAAATTATTTTCTGATCTCATAAATATATATGTACCATATAAGTAATACATGCTAATACAGAAACATAGAAATCTTAGGGAAAAAAAGAAAAGTATGAGGAAGATTATTTTTAAAATCCAATGCACCAAGTTAATACCAATTCTCCTCCCAGAGGAAGAGGAACCAGGTATGGTGGACAAAGCAGATTAATCCTCAATGTAATATTTTAATGTTTTACATTAAATATATATTCATGCATTTTTACAATTAAATATTAACTTTAAAATAAAATATGATCCTCTTGTTGGGGTATTTATTTCCTTTTCATATGTTATTATATGTTTATATGTTATGTATTATTTTATAGATAAGAGTAGACTATGTTCCCAATTTAAAGTCTTGATTTGTTAACTAATTATGAGATAGGAATTTATTTTTAAAAACCTTGTAAACATCTTTGGTAGTTGCACAAAGTCCCATCTGTCTAGATAAGCTAGAACTAACCTGTTCACCTCTTATAAGCATGACAGTTAATTTCAGTTTTTCCTCCTTGGATGAAAACGTAACACTTTAAGGGACTTCTAAGTTAACATTCTGGATTATTCCCTCAGACAAATTCCCAGAAAAGGAATTAATGAATTAAAGGGTGTAAACATCGCTAAGGCTACGTTCTGCCTTGTCACTTCACTCAGCAGTGCAGGGGACACCGTGCCACTATTATAGAAGTGATCCATTAAGCCAAAAATATCTGTACCCCCGTAATACTTTGAAATTAAAAACTGTAATTTTATATTATAACAATTCTCTAATTTCTATTTCATGTTTCTCAGAAAGGAGAAACCACTTATTGCTGCCGCAGTCACCTCACTTCTCTTAATCCTAGGAGCACGTTCCAAGCCCAGCTATCAGTGGGGAAGCCAGTGGTCATAGCACCTGCACTTAGCCCGCGGGCTCTGCCCTGCAGGACAGCAGGAGAGACTGGGAGCTCCAACCTACCCCAGAAGAATTAGTCCTGCCCAAATAAAGGATGCACATTTCTTACAAGGAAGCAATTAGATCCCTTGGGAAGTGCTGTTACTAAGTGATTGAATTCAAAACATCATTTTATATGGTATATACAAAAAAAGGACTCTTTGCCCACAGTAAACACCCTTACAGGTTCTCTTGGAAATATTCTAATTACACAACAAACACACGCAAATATAGTAACAAAAATCAGTTCCTAATGCTAGAAGCTAAACATTGAACATAGACCTACTTTGCAAAGATGAAAATAATTTCTAAGTTCACTAGTGAGAATCCCATCTACAGTATCACTTCCAGTTTTCTCTATATGTATTTTAAATTATTGAGATAATAGCATATAGATTAGTTTTATTTTGTTTTTTATTTAACTTTTTAATGTAAGCGGTAATAATATATTTAATATCTGCACAATATGCTATAATTTACTAGTTGCCTCCTACTTAGAGAGTCATCAAATGTCAGAGCCTGTGCTAACTTCATTTAACCCACATGATGTTCTTATAAGGCGAATGATGTCATCATCCCCACTCGGCAGGTAAGATAGTTGCACGAAGTCTGGTATCTTATCTCAGGGCTGAAAAGAAATCATGATCTAAGCCACCCTCCTCCATTGCTAGCTGTGACTTTCACAGACACTGAAAAAGAGTCCAAATAGTCTCTGTTTTAAAACTTGGGTTACCTTGTTTTAACTGAGTTGGTGCCATTTCCATGGGAACAGATGCAGCAGCAGACAGTGGGAATTGGCTTTGGTGAGCGCCAGAAACAATTCTGCCTGAGCCGCACCTGCCCAGCTCGAGGCAGACTCGTGGCTGCAGTTTCTAGATTGCTGACTTTGGAAAGAAAAAAGAAGACTTCTGCCAGATTTGACACCAACCTCTCCAGCAAACCTCACCAGTCAGTTTAAATAATTCAGGCAAAATTAGATTTTCTTTTAACCCAAAGTTTGCACTATCTTGTAGTCTCCATCACTTTTTAGACAATTGCTAAATATTCTACTTCATTCATATGAAAAAGCTTGCTTTTGCCACAAAGTAATCATTGTTTTTCTTGAATGACTGTTTGCTGTGTGAACAGTGCAGGGTAAGAATTTTATAATTACAGTCTCGTGCCTTAAGAAATTATCACATAAAACTTCACACACAAATGGTTGAAAGTTTTACCGTAGAAACTAGATAAAATAAAGCACAGTTGGAAAATTTTGTCCTATGGGCTAAATGTAGCCTGCCACCTGTTTCTGTAAATAAAGTTTTAGTGGAACACAGCCACATTTACCCATTTACATATTGTCTACGGCAGCTTCCATGCTACAATGGCTGGGTCGCATAGCTACAATGAGGACCATGTGGCCTGCGAAGCCTAAAGTATTTACTATCCAGACCTTCAAAAAATAGGGCACTGGCCCTGATCTAATGAACCCCTACATGCCCTCTGCTTGTGCATGAGAGGCACAAGTGAGCAGGTGGACTTATCACCGTAATTCGCCCTTTGTGCCCCTGAGATGCCCCTCAGAGATTTATGCAACTTAAATATCAACAGTAAAGAGTTGTAACTGCAGCTGTGATAACCAAATCAAGAAAATGTTTAGATAACAAACAGAAGTGCTGTCATTTCTTCCTTCCTCTCTTGACTTGTGTCACTCTGGAGTTGGTAATGAGGAGAGAGAAAAGGAAACAGAAGCCAAGGTGGGGAAAACACAGGGGAGGATCAGAAAGGTGGGCAGCAGCTCAGCAGGGAAGGAGTAAGTGAAAGGTAACCAGGAAATTGCCAGAATCCTCTCCCCCTCACTTTAAGCCCCCAGAACCTGCCCAGCACACACATCACCAGCACTGATTTCAATATTTCCTTATACAAAACTTAGTGCAGGCACAGTGAGACCGTGTGGAAGGTAGAAAAGTCTACGGAGCCAGCAGGGGCTCAGCTCAGCCATGACTGCCCTGCAGTACCAGGCAGCCCACCCTCCGGTTCTGGGCAGAGTCCACAGCCAGCTCAGTGTGCCCTGAACGGAAAGGGCATCTTCCGGGCATCTTCCCAGTCTCACCTCGCTCAGCCACCTCAAGGAGCTCTGATGACCAGACCTATATGCTGTGAATGCTCTCCTCTGGGTCACTGTAGCTCACCGCTAGGAAGAGACCACCTGGTGACACTCAATGAACGTGGAGTGAAGCAAATTGACATCAAAGAAGGGAAATCTTTCCTACCTTTTCCCTACATGTTTTAAGATTTTTCAATGTGTTTTCAGATTTATCCATTTATTTTATCCTCAGAACCTGCTTTTCAGGTGTGCAGTCAATTTATCTAAATCTAGATAAGACATACAAGGCCCTGGGAGATAAAGGCCATTTCTTGCTCAGAGCTGGACAGACGATGGGACCTAACCAATCCGTCTTAGATTTCAGATTCTAACACATGCCCTCTTTATCTCCTTCAGCAGATTCCTTAACCCCATGTTACCTCTTATTTTCTCTTTTGTATAATGCAGAGGACATCTAACAGGTACCTAACAAGTACTTCTTCCCCATGATGTGTACCTGAGGGAGAATAAAGGGCAAACGTGATTTTTGTTAACTTGTTGGGGACATTTACAGCAGAGGGATGTAGGGGTAAGAGAAAAGCAGCATCCTGCCTGACTCCATCCTCATGAATAGCAGAGAACAGCCTCAGCATTTGAGAACGCAGGGCACCTGCTGTGCTGACCTCAGGCACCCTTTGCAAAATAGCAGCTCTAAATGATGAAACTACTTAGCTGGAACTTTTAGCCTGACTTTCGGATACTTCCCCTTCACCAAAAACTTAAGCGAGATGACTGTTGGGTTTAGTGAATAAAGTGGCAACTTCATCCCAAAGTCTCTAAGGCATTAGGAAGTCAAGGCTATTCGTGCTCACGGGCTATTGACCATTGTGTCCCTCAGCCACATGCCCTCCCATCATGAAGACACAGGCAGAGTCTCAAAGGAACACACCTGCCATGGCACAGGGCTGCAGGTGGTGCATAGATGGCTAAGCAAACCGGCAGACTCCACGTCAGCCTCCTCAGGGTCGTGCCTCTGCATCCTGTTTGCCAGGGTGAGATTTTTCTCTTCCTCAGCCTATTACTCCAGCATTCAACTGTCCTGTCAACACATTATAAATTGTTCATAACACACTGCTCCAGAGCAGCACCAGAGTAATGAGAATAAATAGATCCTGATAGACACACTGCTGCCCACCGAGAAGAAACCATTAAACAGCTCATGAATATTGAGGAGGTGTTGACTTGCTCCTAACCTCACAAGGCTTTGGGGAAATTTTGCTGTAAATGTTTACAGATGAGAGGTCTGATATCGGAGGAACTATGGAGAAGCTGTGAATTGAAAGAGTTGAGAGTGGGGCATGTCCTGTGCTCTGCCGCTGACTGAGGTGACTGGCTGTGAGTTCTTAAAAAATTGTCTTAAAGTCTGGGTTTTAATTCTATTATTTGAAAAATACCTCAAAAGTATTACTGGGTTTGAAATTCTGATTCTGAAGAAAATAGAGGCTTTCCTGATATGTTGTCAGCCCTACTGGCCTCAACTGTCTCAGAGCCTCAGGCCACTTGTTCCTGCCCCGGCCAGCACTGTGGTGACCTGGCTCAGCCTCTGCCTCATGTGGACACAACAGTCAGTGCTTTGCCTCGGGCTGCAGCACCCACCTCGCCCCTTCTCATCCTGGGTGTCCCTTTTGACACTGAAGCATGAACTCCCAGGGGGCACAATCTGAAAGTTCAAGGACATTCGTGCCCTGTAGGTCAAATGTTTGGCCAGTGGGGAAAGGGATTTGAAAGAAATCCTTTTCCCTTACTCAAGTCCAGATCATCTTTTTATTCAGCTTTAAAGAAGATGCTTCCGTGAGTTAGAGCAATCAGCTACACTTAACAACTGGTGGCCAACTTACAGTGCTGCCTCCTTCTCTACCTCAGTCCCCTTGTCCCTGAGATTTTATTCCCTAAAAAGAGGTAGCACATGAGCTTTACCTCACGTTTTGCTTTCTGGGGAAACTGAGTTAAGATATTGAGGATATCCATGGATCAAATTAGACAAAGTGAAATGTAGTGGCCATTAGAAACATCCAAAGTACTAAACTTGGTTTGTGACTGCTTTTAGATTTGATTTGCGGGTGTTTATTTTTGTATATCTGTCTATATATCTAGAGAAAGAGATAGTCCTTTTCAAAAATGTTCTTTGAGTTAAGCAAAGGAAAGGTTAGACATGGACTTCCTATCACCGAGACATGTATGTGGGGAGATAACTGGCACTGTCCCCTCCTGGGGCCCTTGCCTGGCTTGAACACAACAGGCATCAGCTCTCACCACTGGCTGCCCAAGCTCTGACAGTCCTCACTGTCACCGTTCATTGACAACATATCTGTCTAGGATTTTGATACTGGTTCTCTTCTGAAAGTAATTCATGGGGAAATTCTTATGCATTTCTACATCATGAGAGAAAATACAAGTTCCAAGGACAGAAAACTGAATTCTGAGAGTCTGAATAAAATAGTTTCTCCACAGTACATTGTAGGTTGTTCTCCTGTCCCCTGGAGATGCTCTTCAAATCTTCACAAAGTCACATTGGGTTGCTCTGGTACTGTGATTACCCAGCCTGCTTCCCTGGCCCCCTCCTCCTTCTGGTTACAAACTTTCCTCCCTGTGAGAGTTATGACCCCGGCTAGACTAATCTAGCACCTTTACCCACCCCTCAAGCCAGCAGCTAGTCTGGGGCGGGCAGGGAGGGGTATGTGGCCCACTCTCAGTCACCCACAGGCTCTCACTGTGGCGTTTTTTTCCTTAATGAGGAAAACACCAGTGTGGAAGACACTCTTTTCTTTTGATAGAAGCTACAGAGATGGGACCACAAAGTTTCCAGCAGCAGTGATCATGGCCACATGGAGAAATTTGTCTGCTGTACCAGAGAATGAAGCCAAGATAGCCAGAAAAACAAAGGCAAAAGATGAACAGAGATATACAGAGGCTTGGGCTTCACATATTCCTGCAGCTCATTCTCTGAGACACCCCATTTTGCTTAAGCTGGCTGGAATTGGGTTTCTGTCACTTGCAATCAAAAGAATTCTGGTTAGGCTCGGCACCTGTGGCTAAGCTTGGTGCCTGTGGCTCAAGCGGCTAAGGCGCCAGCCGCATATACTTGAGCTGGTGGGTTCAAATCCAGCCCAGGCCTGCCAAACAACAACGACAGCTGCAACCAAAAAATAGCCAGGCATTGTGGCGGGTGCCTATAGTCCCATCTACCTGGGAGGCAGAGGCAGGAGAATAGCTTGAGCCTGGGAGTTGGAGGTTGCTGTGAGCTGTGATGCCACAGCACTCTACCCAGGGCAACAGTTTGACGTTCTGTCTCAAAAAAGAAAAAAGAAAAGAAAGAAAGAATTCTTAATATAGATACGTATAAAAAGCAAAACCTATGGTCTACTTTAATATGTCTTGCTAGGTACTTGTCTGTGCGAAAGGGTGAATTTGAGGCGGAGGTACAGTAGGGCCTTCTAGCTACCTTGCACATGAGGTAGTTAACCTAGATTTACAGATCACCTTTGGACCTGATCCAGCCATCATTTATCTTTTAATGTCATAGAGAATTTTATTTAGATGTCTGCACAAAGCAGAATAAGAAGCTATAGCTTAAAATGACAAAGAAACATCAACCGAGCCAGTTGTCTCTGCCTGCTGCCGTTAGGTTTCATTCATGCATATACCAGATGGAGGAAAAAACAAAGTGTTCAGATTTTGTTCTGTCTGATTCAGACACGTTGTCAGGTATTTCCCTGAATGCCTGGGCTTACTCTTTGGATGGAGGCTTTTCAGCAACGATCTTCACGATCATTTATTTTCCTGTTTGAGAGGCACAGATAGTTGAGTTCTTGTGCAGCATGGAACTCCTACTTGCATTCAGTAATTACATGGGAAGTGTGGAAAATAGTTACCAAAATAACACATTGTTTCTGATCAAAATGAAAGGAAAGTATAGTTGTGGCTCCAGCAGTGACAGCTATCTGCAGTGGGGGCATGTCCTGGCCACTTACCTGGGCAGCTCCAATACCCCTGCCCTCGGATGAGAAATAGCCCAAGACCTTCCAAGGGGCTGACCTTGTTGTTAGGTCATGTCTTTCTCCAAAACAAATTATTTGGGCTCCTTTGTTACTTGAAAAGGACTGTTTCAAAGATCAATTCTCAGACACCTGTCATTCTAACTTCTGAAATATCTTCTTCAAAGATGTAGGCATTTCAGGATGGGGCCTCTCACTTTTCATCCCGATGTCTCACCACCCAGCTCTGGCCGGGCTGCCAACCATGCTCTTTGGATCCCTGTGGGAGGCCATTTACTCCAATAAACAGCAGGAAATAAAAATCCTTTGCATTTATATAACATTATCTTCTTCCCAAAGCCCTTCCATTTTAAACTTGACTGCCTCCTATTAGGTTTATAAGGCAGGATTATTATCTCCATTTGATGAGACAAAAGCCTATGGACCATGCAGAGCTCCGGAGGGGAGTTAGGACTGGTCCCACCTCACACAGACAGTGGGCCCTCCCTTACCTTGACCATGCTTAATCCATCCCTGGATAAAAGTGTTAACTGTATTAATCAAAGTATGAGTCTGTGAGCGCCTTCCCTCCTGCAAACACCAGATAATTTAAAGTTGACTGTGGGCCGATTCTCACATTTTTCAAGAAGAAAATGTATAATGCTATATGGTACCAGTCTACCGAAGCTTCAGGATTCCTAGCATAGGTATGTTAATTCCATACCAGTTAAGTGCCAACAAAGATTTTTAGAAATTCCTCAAAAGATGATACAGAAATAGACAAAGGGATAGAGGCATGGCACTGGATGGTCGTTGATATAAGCGGTTCTCTTCAGTCATTAAAAGAGCATCAGTGAAAAATTGCAAAAAAATCAGCAGACAAGGTCACATAAAATATTGTAATGTTTTAAGTCATTAGAGGTGAAATCTACTGGGGGAGGGACCCTAAGGCAGTGAAGGAAAGGAAGGCCGGCATCCAAGGTGAGGAAGGAGAAGGCCCTGGCAGGGTCCTGATGTGTCCTTGTGACTCTGTACAATGTGAAGCGTCACCACAAGTAAAGAGCACCGGAGAAGTGGTACTTAGAGACACGCGACCGCTGTAATGAGGCATGTGGTTCCACAGCATGTCCACTGTGGGTCTGCCACGTGTCCACTGTGGGTCCATGGCATGTCCACAGTGGTTCCACGGCATGTCCACTGTGGGTCTGCCACGTGTCCACTGTGGGTACACAGCATGTCCACTGTGGGTCTGCGGCATGTTCACTGTGTGTCTGTGCTGTATCAACCACCCAAGGTCAGTGGGCCAGTGGAGCTGGGCCAAACTGAAGCTGAATTATCAGACTCTGGGTCAGCCACAGGGAGCTGCCTGCTCGGCCTTCTGTGACTTTCTAGCTGATTATTGTTCTGGGTATGTACAGAACATTTCTGAGAAGTGCTAGTAACTTCCTCTCCTCAGAGAAAAGGGGAGAGTGCCTCTGAGTACTATTGGGAAGAAAATGGAAAAACAGGTTTCCGAGCACAGAAAACAATTAAAAATTTAACAGTGAGAAGAGAGATATAGAGTGAGGGAGGGAGGGAGGGAGGAACTGCCTCTATCTTCTTTCTGGTTTTGGCCTCTATGGTATAGTTAGACATTCATGGCCAGTGTTTCTCGTCAACCCACACTGAAGAAGTGCCGGGACCATGCCCGGCTGTACCAGGTGGGCCCCACAGTGTGACTCAGGGAGGGGCCTGCTCCAGACCCTGAAGCAGTTCTTTCCCAGCTTATAGGGCACATTAAACAGAGATTGCCTCAGGTTCCTCTATTTAAATGCAAATAACTCTGGAAAAGGCAATGTATTATGAGAACCACTAACTGTCAGTGTGAATAGCTGATCAGATAAACTTTCCATTAGACTCCTGATTGAGGTTGGTTCAAGATTTACCAACAGTTTGTGATTGTGGGTACGTCCCTATATTTACCGCAATGTGCCTCAGTTTCCTCTGTTACACAGACATGGTGGTTTACCCATCTGCCTCCCAGAATACTTAAGAATGCATAAGTCTCTAAGCAACATAGACATTATCAAGCATCAGCTAGAACCAGCTGGGATCCTAAGGAAGAAAAGTGGGAAAAGGCAAGACCCACACTATAGCCTTAGGACCAGTCTTGCACACATACATACTTTCATAACAGATATACACTGGTAATTCAAAGAAAAAAACGTTGAATTTAGGCTTAGAGCCTGTAGCTCAGTGGCTAGGGTGCCAGCTACATATACCAGAGTTGGTGGGTTTAAACCCAGCCCAGGCCTGCCAAACAACAATGACAACTACAAAAAAAAAAAAATAGCTGGGCATTGTGGTGGCTGCCTGTAGTCCCAGCTACTTGGGAAGCTGAGGCAAGAGAATTGCTTACGCCCAAGAGTTAGAGGTTGCTGTGAGCTGTGATGCCATGGCACTCTCCAAGGGCAACATAGTGAAACTGACTCAAAAAAAAAAAAAAAAAGAACATTGAATTTAGGGTCAGAAGATCTGAATTTCAAAACTCTTAAATAGGAACACAGACAGATTATGAGAAGTAATTAAAAAATATTCAAATGTCCAAAAATACTTGGAAAAAAAGATTCGATCTCACTCTTAATATAAGAAAAGCAAAATAAAACAACAAGATTCCATTTACAACCATAAAATAAAACAATGTGTTTAAATAAATAATACACACACTGTATGGGTATAGAGAAAAAGAGGCCGCTGGTGGGAATTGGACTATTTAGCAACATGGGTCAAAAGACCTTAAATTGTGTGACCCAGAATCCTAACTCTTCGAACTATCTTGATGAAATAATAAGAACATATATGAACATTTAGCTAAAAGACTTCTTATCACACTATTGCTTGTAACTACAATGACAAAGACATGCTCTGGCTTCTCTTCAGATGGCATAAATCTTTAGCCTTTATAATTACAAAGGAATAGAAATGGTCTAAATATCCAACAAAAGGATTGGCCATAAATCATGATATAAACCTGCAATTATATGCCATTCCTATTTTAAAGTTCTGTAGAAAATATGTTTATTAACATTGAAAAAAGGTACATAAAAACTTTCTAAGTGAAAAAAAATTGTTAACAGTGTATGCAGGGAGAGTAACATCGGCCAGATGGCCACCTAGAAGACCCTTGCCTTCATCTCCCCCAACAAAGACAGACAAAGCAATAAATAAACTTGTATTTTGGTGAAAATAACTTCAGAAGAGTGCCAAAGTACACCAAAGGAGCAGCAGAGATCCTGTAGGACATAGAATCCCAGGGCAGCTGCATAAATAAGGGAGGGAAACACTACACACTACACTCAGGACCTGCAGGGAAAAGGAACATGAAAGGAGCCCAGCAGCCCCCATCACACTGCAGTCACCTGCAGTCTTCACCACTGGGGTCTCCTGTCATCTTTTCATGTGCTAAGCCAAGATGAGGGAGCTTCCTGCAGTCCACACAGCTCTGCTGCCCACCAGAGAAGGGGCTGGCACTGCGCTCCACTCCCTATGTCTCATATGGCTACTGCACTGCCCATCTGCGACTCAGAGTCACTGCTAGAGTATGTTCTTCTTGAGGGCAAGTAGCTATTACATGCTTCCCTCCCTTAGGCTTTGTCACCACAGCTCCACCCCTGCCTTGTGCCTCGGTATACATGAGCCAAGCAGAGCTGCTGTGCCCTATCCCTCCCAGCCACTGCTGCACCCTGCCCTCTAGACACTTGTGCTGAAATAGTGCTCACCTCCCAAGAAAACAATCACACACCACCCAGTGCTACAGCTGAAGCAGTACCCTACTACATTGGCTTATTGGTGCTTTGGCTGAGCCAAGAAGCCACTCATCCCAGGGCTAAGACAATGCAGTACCCCATGTCCCAAAGACATAGCATTAACTGAACTGAAATATTTCATATTCCAGGCCAAACAACTGTAGTATCTTGCTTCCCTGCAACTGGAGTAGTCCCCCAGAGTACAAGTTGCAGAGTACAAGTTGCTACCTCCCAGTGAGTAGGGTCATTGCTGCACTGCTTTCTGCCCCCCCAGGACCAAAGATACATCTACACTGCACCATTCCTTACAACAGTAGTTGTAACACTTGACTTCACAGAACCTGGGATAGTGCTGCATTCCACCATCCCAGGGCTCAGAATCACTACTATATGGTGCCTCATGCTCCAGGAATGGAGTTGATGCTGTGCCCTATTGGCTCTGGTTCCCAAATTGTACCTATATCCTGCTCCTTGGAACCCAAACCTCTGGAAAACCCACTTTTCCCCAGAAATGAGCCAGAGTTGTGACCTATCATCACAGCTATAATTCATCCCCCCAAATCCAAGTGGCTGGAGTGTGTCTCAGAGTCACAGACTCTAGCTGTATGAGCAATCTGCATCTACTTATACTTGGGAGAATGAACCTGTACCCAAAGGTACCAGGTATCAAAGTAGACTGGTGAAACTCTGATCCCAGTACCCCATTTTTACATCTGCTCTGAACCACCTGTGTCCTGGAACATACCACCACCAGGGCTCTGTGAGATATTACTGACCTGACACCAAGAGGGATCCTCTCTGCAAACTTCTGAAGCCCAAGCCTCTTTAACATCCATCATCAGTGCTGACACTGATCTCAGCTGAAGAATCTGTATGGAGGCTATATCACTGCATTCACTTAAAACCACAGCCATTGCATTCTTTCCAACTAATGCCCTGGACCTTTTTCAGGTGAAAGTATTTCCTTACAAAAGCCACTGTAAAGTTTGGAAGAGGTGACAGGTAGACACATAGACACATAGACATTCAAAAAAACATGAAGGCCAGGCATGGTGGCTTATGCCTATAATCCTAGCACTCTGGGGTGCTAAGTGGGTACATCTCTTGAGCTCAGGAGTTCAAGACCAGCCTGAGCAAAGGCAAGACCATGTCTCTAAAAGAATAGCTGAATGATACAGCAGGTGCCTATAGTCCCAGTTATCCAGGACACTGAGGCAAGAGAATTGCTTTGAGCCCAAAAGTTTGAGGTTGCTATGAGCTATGACACCACAGCACTCTACCAAGGGTGACACAGTGAGACTGTCTCAAAAAAAAAAAGAAAATGACACCATCAAAGGAACATAATAATTGTCCAATAACTAACCTTAATGAAATGTAAATTTATAAACTGCTTGAAATGGAATTCAACTAATAATCTTAAGGAAACTCACTGAGGTACAAGAGAATATAGGTAGACAATTAAATGAGATCAGAAAAACTATTCATAATCTGAATAAGTCAACAAAAATATTAATACCATAAAAAAGAAACAAGTACAAAGTCCAGAGCTGAACAATTAAATGAATGAAATAAAAAATACAATTGAGAACTTCAACAACAGAATAGATTAGCAAAAAGAAAGAATCTCTGAACTTGAAGACAGGTCTTTTGAAAAAACCCAGTCATAGGACAAATAGAAAACAGAATGACAAAGAGTAAAGAATGCTTATAAGACCTGTGGGACCCACAAAGCAAGAACTTATCTCTGTTATAGGCGTTTCAGAGGGAGAAGGGAAGGAGTAAAGTATAGAAAGTTTATTTAATAAAATAATTGTTGAAAACTACCCATATCTTGGGAGAGACATGGCCATTCAGATCCACAAAGCTCAAAGATTCCCAAACAGGTTCAACCCAGAGAGGTCTTCACCAAGGCACTTTATATCAATATTGAAAGTCAAATATAAAAGATAGAACTATAAAAGCAGGAAAAGTGTCAAGTGATGTACAAAGGAATCTCCCTTAGACTACCAGTGGATTTCTTAGAAATCTTGTAAGCCATGAGAGAATGGAATAATATATTCAAACTGTTGGGGAGGAGAACCCTGTCATCCAAGAATATTATACCCAGCAAACTTGTCCTTCAGAAAATGAAGGAGAAATACAATCTCTCCCAGACAAACAAAAGATGAGAGAATTCATCATTACTCTGCTAGCTTTATAAGAAATGCTTAAGTTCTTCAACCAGAAATAAAAAGAAAATAATTACTATCATCAAAACATATGAAAGTATGAAAGTCATGAGTAGAGGTTAAATTCATAGTCAAATTCAGAATACTCCATTACTTTAATAGTGATGTGTAATTCTTTCAAATCTCTAGTATAAAGGAAAAAAATGAAAATGATCAAAAATAACTATAATGACAATAAGTTGTTATGAAATACATAGTATGAAAAGATGTAAATTGTGACACAAAAATATAAATAGGGGGCAGCAAAATACCAGAGTATTTGTATGCAACCAAAGTTAAGTTTTTATCAGCTTACTATGGTCTACTATAACTATGTTTTATGCAAGCCTAATGGTAACCACAAAGCAAAAATTACAGCAAATACAAAAATAAGAAAGATAAAGGAATCAAACCTTAACACAATAGAAAGTCACCAAATCACAAAGGTAGACAATGAGAGAAGAGGAAAGGAGCTACAAAATAACCAGAAAACAATTAACAAAAAAAAAGGAATAAATTCTTACCTATCAATAATAACCATGAATTTCAATGGATTAAATTCTCCAAACTAAAGGCCTAGGGTGGTAGAAAAGATTTTTAAAAAGAAAACAACATCTAACAGTATGCTACTTACAAGAGACCCATTTTAGCTTTAAGGACATACTTAGTCTAAAACAGTAGTTCTCAACCTTCCTGATGCCACAACCCTTTAATATAGTTCCTCATGTTGTGGTGACCCCCACCCATAAAATTATTTTCATTGCTACTTCATAACTGTAATTTTGCTACTGTTATGAATCATAATGTAAATATCTGATATGCAGGATGTATTTGGGAACCATTGTGAAAGGGTCGTTTGATCCCCAAAGGGGTTGCAACCCATAGGTTGAGAACCACTGGTCTAAAAGTAAGGTTGGAAGAAGATATTCCATAAAAATAATAACCCAAACAGAGTAGGAGTGGCTATACTTAGATAAAATAGACTGCAAGTCAAAAACTGAATATTAGACAATTAAATGAAATCAGAAAAACAATTCATAATCTGAATGAAAGAAACTGAGGTCATTAATTAATGATAAAAGGATCAAATCATCAAGAGGACATAAAAATTGTAGATATATCATACACCCAACATCTAAGTACCCAACTGAATAAGGCAAATATTAGTGGACATGGAGGAATACATAGACTGCAATACAATAATAGTAGGGGACTTTAATATGCTACTTTAAACATGAATACATCAACAAGACAGAAAATTAATAAGAAAATGCTGGACTTGAACTGCACTTTATATCAAATGGACCTAATAGACATAAAGCATTTTCCATCCAACAGCAGCAGAGTATACATTCTTCTCCAGTGCCCATGAGACATTTAACAGGAATTCACTAGATATTAGGCCACAGAACAGGTCTAAACATATTTTTAAAAAGGCTGAAATTATATCTAATATAGTTTCTACCCACATGATTTGAAACTAGAAATCAATAACATGAGAAATCTTGGGAAAATTTACAATTATGTGTAAACAATATGCTTCTAAATAGCCAATGTGTCAAAGAAGAAATCAAAAGGGAAATTAAATAATATCTTGATACAAATGATAATTGAAACACACCATATCAAAACCTATGGGATGCAGGAAAGGCAGTTATAAGTGGGAAGTTTATAGCAATAAATGCCTATAGTAAAAAGGATGAAAGATTCCAAATAAACAGCCTGACACTATGTCATAAGGAACTAGAAAATGTAAATGTGATTAACCTACTTAGCAGAAGGAAGGAAATAATAAAGATAAAATAGAGATTACTCAAATAAAAAAGATAGAAAACATAGAAAAATTAATAAAACCAAGAGTTGGTGCTTTGAAAAAAAATAAGCAAAACTGGCAACCCCTAGCCATACTCAGAGAGAGAGAGAGCAAAAGAAAGAGAGAGTACCAGAAAGAGATGCATGTTCTCACTTAAACTTGAAGATTAAATATTAAAATAATTGATCTCATGCAGACAGAGAGTAGAATGACAGTTACCAGAATCTGGGAAAAGTAGCAGGGAAGAGGATGAATAAAGTGGGGATGGTTAATAGATGCAAAATACAGTTAGGTAATTAGATAGAATGAACAATATTTGATAGTACAACAAAGTGACTATAATCAATAATAAGTTACAGTATTCTGTAAAATAAGCAAAAGAGTAGACTTGGGATATTCTCAACACAAAGAAATGATGGGTGTTTGAGGCAATGAATACTGCAGTTACCCTGATTTGATAATTAAACATTGTATATCTGTATCAAAACATAACATGTACCCTATAAATGCATATAACTATTATGCACTCATAATAATCAAGAATTTGAACAAAACTTTCAAAAGAGAGAGAAGACTTAAATAAATAAAATGAGAAATCCAGGTGGAGATATTATTATAAAACAGTCATCTCAGAAGTAAAAAGGAGCATAAAGGACTGCTATTAATAATTACATGCCAAAAAATTGTATAATTTAGAGGAAATGGGCAAATTCCTAGAAAAATGCAACCTACCAAGATTGAGTCAGGAAGAAATAGGAAGTCTGAACTGACCAATAAAACACAAAGGGATTTAAAAGTAATTAAAAATCTTCCCATAAAGGAAAAGCCAAGACCAGATGGCTTCACAGCTGAATTCTACCAAATTTCTAAGAATTATTACTACTACATCTTAAACTCTTCCAAAAAATAGAGCTAGAAAGAAATACTTCTTAAACACATTTTATAAGGCCAGAATCATCCTCACACCTAAGTCAGAAAAAGATACCACAAGAAAACAATAGAGAATATTGTTATAAAAATGCTTAGTAGAATATTAGCAAACCGAGTTCAACAAGGCATCCCATAACCAAATGGGATTTTTTCCTGGCATGCAAGTCTGGTTTAACATATGCAAATCAGTCAATGGTGTACATCACAGTAACGGCATGAAAGGTTAAATCACACGATCATCTCAACTGATGCAGAAAAATGCATATAATAACGTTCATCATACTTTCTTGATAAAAACTCTTTAACAGTTTAGGTAGAGAAGGAAAGTGTCTCAACATAGTAAAGTTCGTTCACAAAAAACACATGACTAACATCACAGTCAGTGGACGACTGAAAACTTTTTCACTAAGATTCACTGCAAGACAAGGATGTCCACTCTGGCCATTTCTGTTCAACACAGCACTGGAAGTACTAGTGAGAGCAATCAGAGAAGGAAAAGAAAAACAGGCCTCTAAACCGGGAAGTAAGTAGTAAAATCTCTATTTGCACATGGCACGATCCTTCGTGTAGAAAACCCCAAAGATCTTACCAAAAAAAAAAAAAAAAAAAAAACCCTGTTAAAACAAGTAGGTTAACTCAGTAAAGTTGAGGAACAAAAAAATCAATATACATACATCAGTAACATTTCTATACATAAATAATAGCCTAACTAAAAAAAATCAATAAAACAATCCCATTTATGATAACATTGAAAAAATAAAATACTTGGGAATAAATTTAACAGAGGAGATGGAAGATTAGTATACTGAAAACTATAAAACATTGATGAAAAAGATTGAAGAAGACAGAAATAAATAAAAAGATATCTTATGTGTATGTATCAGAATAATTAATATTGTTGAAATGTCTATACTACCCCAAACAATACACAGTCTTAGCATAATCACGATTAAAATTCTGGTGATATTCTTCACAGAAATGGAAGAAAATAATCCTAAAATTTATAAAGAACCACAGGAGACCTTGGATACTCAGGCCATTTCTCCCGGTGTCCACTACTGCAGTTTCCTTGCAGGATTGGGCAAGCACCCTGCCCAGTTGCCACTCCTTAAAGCCGTCAGATCAGCCCGTGAGTCCCTCACCACAGAGACAGCCTGTGGCTGGGGTAGGTGACACACTGGGGCTGGGGTAGGTGATTCTCCAGTTGTGCACAAGACCCCACGGGAGGGAAGCAGGCTCTTGTCTGCAGGGGCCTCAATCCCCGCCACCTCCACCAAGCAGCCACTTTTGAGGTCCCAGGCTCCAGCTGCACTCCCCAAGGAGGTGGGGAGGATCTGCTGCACCAGCTGTGCCCAGGACCTGAGGCACTTGATTGCCAAGTCACTGGAGGGCTGCCCTCCTGTCCAGCATGGTGGCTCTCCAGGGGGATGGGGGAGACACGCGCCCATGGACCCCCTTTCCTTAGCACCTCTCCACACCCTCCCATTGGCTCTGTCCACAGGGCCTTCCTCACCACCCAAGTCGGGGACCACAACCTCTTCCCTGCATCTCCTCGCACTGTCTCAAGTCCAGGGGCACCAGGTCCAGGCCACTGGCAGAAGCCCCCAGCACACAGGCCCATGAAGGGCCCACAACCAGTAGGCTGCCGGTTGCTGGGCTAATGCTGTGTGTACAGGAGGCGAGGAGGTGTCTCGGCTTAAGACCACTGGCCATGGGGCTCTGGCAGCACTCTCTTGTCGGGCGCCCTTTCCGATGCCCAAACCCAGGGGGTTCACTGGTCGCCCCACTGTTTCTATTCAGCCGCTGTATCTGGGCTCATGGAGGGTGGTGGCACCTCCAAGGCATTTTGTGTCGGGCTGACCACTGAGCGCACCCACATGCGAAACCCTCTCCCTCACCTTGGGCTATGTGCCTCTCTGGGCTTGGTCTACCCCGCAGACTTCTAGCTTTTCTCTCTCTGCTTCGCAGTTTTTCTCCGGAGGGTCCCCAGGCGTCTCTGTTGCTTCTCCCTGAGCTCAACCCCTGAGCTACGACTGTGCCTTGCTCTGCTCAGTCCCAAATTCCACTTCCAGCCAGGACATCTCAGAAGCAGTGGCTCTCCCATCAGCCATGTTCCTTCCTTCTCCAGGTCAACTCATTTTCAATGAAGACACCAAGAGGATGGGAAAGGGTAATAAATGGTGCTGGGAAAACTGGATTGCCACTCAGAAAAATAAGAGTTATGCCACACACAAAAATCAACTCAAAGTGGATTAAAGGGCTAAATGTATGACCTGAAACCATAATACTCCTAGAATTGCAAAGGAAAAGTGCCTTGACATTGGTCTGGGCAGTGATTTTTGGGATATCCGTCAGTCTACAAAAGCAAACAAATGTCCCTCCCCCAGACTGAAAAGCTTTGGCACAGGGACAGAAACAGACAGAAAAGGAAAGGCAACCCACAGACTGGAAAAAATATTTGCAAACCACATATCTGATAAGGGGTTCATATTGAAAATTTATCACAAACTCTTAGGAATCAATAGCAGAAAAACAAATAGCCTAATTTTTAAAAGGAAAAAGGTTTGGTGGGTATGAGGACCACTGGTTCAGTGACACAGGCACTGACAGGCTGGCTTCATCATAGTGGAATGTCTCAAAGTGCAACGCTGTGTACCCTGTGAATGTACATAAATAAAATAGAGAAAACAAAAATAAAAATGGGCAAAGGACATGACATACATACATTTGTGTCAAGAAGAGGTAAAAATGACCAACAGGTACATGGAAAGGTTCTCAACATCACTAATCATCAAACACAAACAAAAACCATATGGGCTATCATCTCACACACCTTAGGACGCCACCATCAGAAAGACAAGAAACAACAGAAGTTGGTGAGAGTGTGGAGAAAAGAAAAACCTAGTATAGTATTGGTGAGAACATATAGATGGGTACAACCATTATGGAAAACAGTTTGGAGGTTCCGAAAGAATTCTAAATGAAATGACTCCTCAGTCTCTTCTGGGTATATACCCAGAGGACATGAGACCACCAGCAGATGTCTGAACCCCACCTTCATGACAGCATTATTCACAATAGCCAAGACGTGGGAACAACCTGAGTGTCCATCAGTGGATGAATTAACCAAGGAAACGTGAGATATATCTAGATATGCAGTGTATATGCAGAGACATACCATGGAGTGTTTCTGAGCTTTACAAAGGGAGGTCCTGCCATTTGCCCAACATGAATAGACCCGAAGGACATTACAAAAAGTGAAATACAGGGCAGTGCCTGTGGCTCAAAGGAGTAGGGCACTGGCCCCACATACCGGAGATGGTGAGTTCAAACCCCAGTCCCGGTCAAAAACTGAAAAGAAAAAAAAAGTGAAATACACCAGAAAGAAAAACTTTGCATTATCTCACTTATATATGGAATCTTAAGAAAAGGTCAAATTTTCAAAAATAATAAAACTGCGGTTAGGAGGAGGAGGGATGGGGAAGAAAAAGGGGGAGATGTATGTCAAAAGATACCAAGTAGCAGATATATAGAATGAACAAGGGCAGAAATTAGTGTACAGCATGAGGACTGTGATTAATAAAATCACATCTGGAAAAAAATAAAAGGGTATTGTAGCTGGAAAAAACGGTATATGTATTATATTACATATCTTCTATCCGTCTATATAAAGGGTTGTTTATCAAAATGTTATTTGTAGTTGTCTATGAATATGGAACCATAATGTATTTTCATCTTATTCTTTATCTCTTTTTAAAAATTCCCACAATTAACTTTGTTTGCCTATATAAAAAATATTTGTTTCAAGAGATATCCATGGAGATGAGAGAAATTCCAAAAAGAGTAGTGCTCTTTGGATTTGAACCAAGGATTCTTAATCCATAAATTGGGGGAGGGATTACCTTCCCTACGCCATCTATAATACTCCCAGGGAAGAAAGCATAAGATATGCGTGTAAAGAGTTTTGAAATCCATAAATCTCCCTGTAGCTTTTAAGAAGTGGAAGACCATGAAAGTGTTATTTCCCCTCAGTTGCTTGCTGAAAGTAAAATTGCTTCAGTACCATGGACAGCAAAGCCACCGGGTACTTTAGGAAAACTTGTCCCATCAAAGGCAAATGAGAGGAAAGAAGTTTTAAACCAGCTTTTAAGAAATGTGCCAATCAATGCAAGAACTTATTTCATTAGAGTGACTGCAGAGTTAGCAATCCGTTTAGTTACTAAAATACTCCTCCCTGCAGATCCCTGCCCGCCTCTCTGGGGAGATTAGCTGACAGCTGTGCTATTCTGCTGCTACACACTCCTCTCCACACACACGGCTCGCTGGAAGCTTCACAGTCACAGAGAACAGGACGCATACAAAGAACGTGTCCTCTCAACAGCAGCACAACCACCCTTCCTGCCTTCCTAAACTTCAACTCTTCTCCAAAATTGAGAGCATTGCTTCATGTGTGCATGACACACTAAAGGGCTCTAGGGTGCAAGGCAGCCACTGGAATGGTCCAGCCTCACCCACCAAGCCCTCCACCCAAGCACCTTGCAGGGAAAAGACACACGCATGTCACCACTCCAGGTCAGCGAGGGGTCCATAACCAGAAGCAAGAGAGGACCGGGTCATTTACAGATGGAGAGAGGGGATGAGCTGCCTCCAGAGATGTTCTCTGACCTTCAAAGCCCCCTTCCCCTCCATTCTACTTCCACCAAGACCTGAATTTTACCTTTGAAGACATTCATTCATTTTACAGATAGTTAATGAAGAGGATGGTGCCAGGCACTACTCTAGGCATGCAGGATACAGGCTGCAACAAGTGCGTTCGGATGCATCCGAATGCACCTCCTCCATTAGAATGTCAACCCTTCGATGGCAAAGACCTTATAAGTCCTTGTGAACAACCATTATGGAAAACAGTTTGGGGCCTTGTGAACAAGGCTTGTAAGGTTTTTGCCATCGAAGGGTTGACATCCTAATGGAGGAGACAGACAAATAAAAGAAGATAATGATAGTTGCTGTAAAGAAATTAGAAGAAGACCATGGGAGAAAGAGTGACAGGAGAGGGGGAGGGGAGGCAACTTTGGATTGGGTGATAAAGGAAAACTTATCTAAAGAGACCTGAAAGATAAGAAGAGAGAAAATATTCCCTCTGGAAAATATCAGAGGGGAAAATTTTCCAGGGAGAGGGAATGGTGAGTTATAGAAGGTCTGAGTTGTGAATGAGCTTGGCATGTTCAGGGAACCACAGAGTTTAGAATCAAGGCAAAGATGAATGAGAGAGCCCCAGGAAGTGGGCAGAGGCCGGGTTGTGTTGGGCTTTGAAAGCCATGGCACAGAACTTGAATTGCATCCTGTGTGCAGTGGGGAAGCCAATTGGGGGATTTGAGGAAAGGAGGCAACATGATTTTATGTATGTTTCCACACTGAGGGTGTTGAGTAAACATATTGCAGTAACTTTACAGTTGACTTTTCCAGGTTTGCATTTTAAAATGCAAATACCCTCAAGGGAAGTAGCATCTTAACTAGAATCTATTGATCACACCCTCTTTCCCATTCCCATTCCTGTCAGGGTGAAAGCACTGGCTGTCTGCGCAGGAGCTCTGAGTGCAGGGATAATACAGCCAAAATACACACCTGGGACTGAGTGAAGTCAACAACGGCACATCTTAAAATTAGATCCTCCAGCAGGGCAAGAAGAGATTGTGAGCTTTGGGACTAAACAGTGAACAGTGCTATATTGAAAATCTGGCTACTAACAGCATGACCTTGGGTAAACTCCATTCCTAGAAAATTGGTTACAAAGGCATATAGAATAAGCATTACTTGGATATTTATGGAAATTCATCTCAGTCATCCCTGTGAATTCCTAGATTTGCTACCACACTATAGAGGTGTATTAGGATCTAATTCAATATCACAACTGAGTGTTTACAATATGCCCTGAACTATGCCAGGTGCAAGTTTCAAAGACAAGTCAGACAGCAATAATATCCACATTCTTTTATACGCAGTATTTTTCTCAGAAAGTGATGAAATTTTGGAAACAGATTTTGGCAAAGAAATCTTCTGAAGTTAAAAATAATAGGCAGGATGGATGTCCCATCCCACCTCAGTTTCCACAAGTATTTTTAAATGTCTGTGTGACTCTCCACAAGTATAAGTGTATATTTTACTTTTTGCAATATCTTTTTTTCTGAATCAATTAGCAAGGTGAATTGGAGTCCATGTATAATTCTTAGATCTGGCAGGTGGCAGTAGTTCCTCAGTGTAAATCGTTTACTACTGCTGCTAAGGCCTGCTCGTTTAATTTAATGTGTGGTGTGCTGTTCAGCTGCTCCGGGGAGAAGAGGAAGGAGCATGTCTCCTAATGATCAGTCTTATCCATGATTGCAATGCCTGCCTGCCAAATGAATGCATAAATGTTAAGAAAAAACAATTTTACAAAACAATCAAATGAGGAACATGGAGAAATTTGCCACAAAAAAATGAACAGGAATGTGGGTGAAGAGA
This sequence comes from Galago senegalensis, assembly GCA_963575145.1. Lineage (NCBI taxonomy): Eukaryota > Metazoa > Chordata > Mammalia > Primates > Galagidae > Galago > Galago senegalensis. The sequence continues at coordinate 29,627 of CAUYTI010112085.1, forward strand.
CAGAAACTGCAGAGACTGAGAGAACCCTGTTGGGATGTAGTGTCTAAAATGAGTACTAAGTCCTGGGAAGGATGGAGACAAAGGGACTGAAGTTAATTATAAAGAGGAAAGGAACAGAGGAAGGAAGACCTTACCTTCTAACCACTTTCCCTCCCACAGATCCCGTCTCTCTCCCAATGCAACACCACAGCCACGGACATCCACATAGCAAGGAGAGGAGTTTGTTGGGAGGAACCATTCAGAGGCAAACCCTATGCCATTCAGATGTCCGAACATCTAAGCCTTTGCTCTTCCAAACAACCAGTTTCCCTTCTCAAATGCACTTTGGTCACCTCTCCCAACCCAGTCTTTCACAGATCTGAAATAAACAGACTTGCATCCCTCTAACTCAACTAACTAGGAATAAAAATATGTCTGGTCATAGTCATTTCTTTTAAAAGCTGGAATATTTCTTAGAAGTTTTGAAAGTTTAAGTTTTCCTTTAAAAGTCTAAGAGAGGGGGGAACCAAAATATCAAAGTTTTCTGTACCCTCTTAGTTCACTGTCAAATCTGTTTTAATTTCACACCTCTGTATAATGAAATATAACTCAAATGAGTAAATTAATGATAGCAATCATTGTCAAAACAATTTTTCTTGTAATCACTTAAGTCTTTCTTTTTTAATTGTTGGGAATCATTGAGGATATAATGAGCCAGGTTATAATGCCTGTGTTTGCTGGATGAAGTCCTTCTATTAATAGTGTCCTGCCCTCAAGAGGTGTGTCATATACTGTAGCCCCACCCCTCTTTCCTTCCCTCTCTCTGCCTCCCCAGTCCCCCCCTCCACCATATACTAGCATCAATTGCCCTATCAGAATTGAGTATGTTGTATTCTTGCTTGTCCATTCTTGTGATACTTTACTAAGAAGAATGTATTTCAACTCTATCCAAATTAATACAAAGGATGTAAGATCACCATCCTTTTTAGTGGCTGCATAGTATTCCATGGTATACATATAGCACAACTTCTTAATCCATTCCTGGATTGGTGGGCATTTAGGTTGTTTCCACAACTTGGTGATTGTAAATTGAGCTGCAATAAACAGTTTAGTGTAAATGTCCTTATGGTGAAAGGGTTTTTTTTTTCTTCTGGGTAGATGCCCAGGTTTTTTTTTTCTTCTGGGTAGATGCCCAGTAATGGGATTGCAGGATCAAATGGGAGGTCTAGCTTGAGTTCTTTGAGGGTTCTCCATACTTCCTTCCAAAGAGGTTGTATTAGTTTGCAGTCCCACCAGCAGTGTAAAAGTGTTCCCTTTTCTCCACATCCATGCCAGCATCTGAGGTTCTGAGATTTTGTGATGTGGCCCATTCTTACTGGGGTTAGATGGTATCTCAGGGTGGTTTTGATTTTTATTTCTCTAATAATTAGGGATGATGAGCGTTTTTTCATATGTTTGTTAGCCATTAGTCTGTCTTCTTTAGAGAAGGTAGAGAAGGTTCTATTCATGTCTCTTGCCCATTGATTTATGGGATTGTTGGTTTTTTTCATGTGGATTTATTTGAATTCTCTATAGATCCTAGTTATCAAGCTTTTGTCTGATTCAAAATATGCAAATATCCTCCCCATTGTGTAGATTGTCTATTTGCTTTGGTTATTGTCTCCTTAGCTGTACAGAAGCTTTTCAGTTTAATTAAATCCAATTTGTTTATTTTTGTTGTTGCAATTGCCATGACAGTCTTCTTCATGAAGTCTTTCCCCAGGCTGATATCTTCCAATGTCTTTCCTATGCTTTCTTTGAGGACCTTTTGGTATAATTTTAATAAAAAATAATAAAATCTTGAGTACCTCTGGGAAGATATTAAAGAGACGATAGGGTCATTGTCCCAGTGAGAAGCGCCATGTGTCCCAAGAACATGCAAGCTCAGGTGGTTCCCTGCCCCTTACAGGTGGTGATGGCCATTCAGTGACATGCACCTGTCACCACTTGGAAAGCAAATCACATAATACTGCTTTTAATACAAAGGAGGCCAAAAAGAGCACATCGTGGAATTGAATTATGCTTATTATACTTGAAATCTAGAAGTCTCTTATCTGGGTTACTTATATTAAGAAAACATAAAATTCTATCAAGACAATTTAAACATTTTTCTACTTTGTTTTTAAGCATACTTCATGGAGTCTAATTTTTTTATTGTGAAATGAAGTTGCAATTCCATATTTTTCTTTCCTCTTGATTAACATGTTTTGACACCAATTTGAATTAGGGCAAATAGAAGTTAACTCAAGGAGACTGTTCCCTCCCACCCCCATGAAAGTTTGACTATTGGAAAGAATTGCTAATTAAAGTGTAATTGTCACCTACTATGCACTCTTCACATAATTAGATAAGTGGCTTCTGTCAGAACAAGCAGCTTATCTATGCCCAGTGGGAAACGGTCTCTGACCAGGTACTATAGATGGGTGAGGTCTCCAGTCCAGTAGAACAACACAGATTTTGATTTTGTGTTCCAATTAGAGTATTTATATCAGCACTGTGCAAATTGAATCCATGGCACAATACCTGAAATTTGTGATTGAACTCAGCTTTCAGATTCAATCAGGTTTCATGGGACTCAGGTGAAACTGGGAGGTGGGTAGGGCGGTTTCACTTCAGAACACTGCTCTCTGGACTACAGCCAAGCTCATCTAGGCCTTTGCAATATCTTGTGGTTGCCCAAGATGTTGTCCTTAGCCCACTTGGTTCTATTTTCCTAGGAGGAACAGTCCCCTCCCCATATTCCTCATCTCCCATTGCAAATATCTTAGTTAAAATTTAGGCTGAATGTACTAAACAACCTCATTTTCCACCCAGCATAACCACCCTTAGTGGTCATGGGAACAGAGGAGTCAGGATAGGCAGAACAAGCTGGGCATGGCACCAACCCTACATGGCTGGTGTTTTTATTTAGTTTAGGAAAAGAATCTTTATAATAAAACTTAGGGCAGGAGACCAGTTTGGTGAAAATATTTCAAATTGTATATAAAACC
>CAUYTI010112086.1:0-14995 GCA_963575145.1 Galago senegalensis
CTCCCCTCCTGGGCAAGGTCGCCCAGGTGGACCTGTGCCCTACTCCTTTGAGCCACAGGCGCCACCCTATACATAATATTTTTTAATGTATTATATTCGTAAATGTACTTATGTTGAAATTTAAAAAATATTATAATACTAAAAAAAAAAAATAAATAAAATTCCCATAAAGCACATAGCACAGTGCCAAAAACATAAATGCTTGAAGAATGTTAGTCATCCCAACATTATCCATGTGCATCTATCATTGCTGTGTAAGACACACTGGACACACTAAGTATTTTTCAGACTATATTTCCAATGATGCCACTTGTATTTGGACAGTAAAGGATCCCATGGTCAAATACACTTGGGAAAATATTTCATTCTAAACTCCTTTCTTAGAGATTCACTATACAGATTTAGCATATTAAAAGCTCTGAGAATTCCTTTTATTAAAAAAAAACAACAAAACTTGTAGGGTAGCACCTGTGGCTCAGTGGGAAGGGTGCCAGCCCCATATACCCAGGGTAGGGGGTTTGAACTCGAATCCAGCCCCAGCCAAACTGCAACAAAAAATAGCCTGGCATTGTGGTGGGTGCCTGTAGTCCCAGCTACTTGGAAGGCTGAGGCAGGAGAATCGTCTAAGCCTAGGAGTTGGAGGTTGCTGTGAGCTGTGATGCTATGGCACTGTACTGAGGGGTGAGACTCTGTCTCTAAAAAAAAAAAAAAAAAAACAACAACTTGTAAACTTTAACAGATAGTTAAATTTTCACAAAATCCTCTTATCCTCTACTGTTTCTTCCACGTGGCCTCTCATACAGTTGTCTGTCCCTGAGCTCCTATAGCAGGGTGGCTACCATCTAGTAAGTAATATTTCAAGAGGACAGGCCCTAGGTGCAAGCTCTTCTATCTCTCCTTGCATCGTGCTTGTTGAAGTCCATTGACTGAAACATGTCACTTTGCCAAACCCAACCCTAATGTGGGAGAGAGCTACACAAAGGTGTAAATAACAGGAGGGGTCATTTGTAGAGGGCCATAAACATAATAGTCTATCACACATGAAAAAAATACTCCATGATATAGTAGGTGAAACTTAATCAAGTTTTCACAAACTGTGATTTAATCTTCTTTTTTGGTAGAAAAATAAAAACAAATGAGCTATATATGTGTGTACTTTGTATATATATCTGTTTGAGCAGAAATATTTGGTTGAGGTATATCTGTTCAACCAAAACAAAACTATAATATCAATTTGAATGCACAAGCAGGTATAAGGCTCTAGCTTTGTTTTATTAAGCTAAGATATTAAAAACATTTCTTTCTTTCTTTTTCTTTTTCTTTTTTTTTTTTTTTTTTGAGACAGTCTCACTATTTCACCCTTGGTAGAGTGCTGTGGCACCACAGCTCAGAGCAACCTCAAACTCTTGGGCTTAAGCAATTCTCTTGCCTCAGCCTCCCAAGTAGCTGGGACTATAGGCGCCCACCACAGTGCCTGGCTATTTTTTTGTTGAAATTGTCATTATTTAGCTGGCCTAGGCTGGGTTCAAACCTGCCAGCCTCGGTACATGTGGCTGGCTCTGTAACCACTGTGCTATGGGCACCGAGCCAATTAAAAACATTTCTTAAAAAAATGTGAGGCTTGGCGTCACAAGCAGCTCAAGCAGCTAAGGCGCCAGCCACATACACCCAAGGTGGCGGGTTCGAATCCCTAGCCTGGGCCCGCCAAAGAACAATGATGGCTGCAACCAAAAAATGGCCAGGCGTTGTGGCGGGCACCTGTAGTCCCAGCTACTTGGGATGCTGAGGCAGGAGACTCGCTTGAGCCCAGGAGTTGGAGGTTGCTGTGAGCGTGATGCCATGGCACTCTACCCAGGGGGATAGCTTGAGGCTCCGTCTCAAAAAAAAAAAAAAAAAAAAGTGAGGCGATGCTACTCTTCTCACAATTTTCTTGTTTAAGAAATTTATTTTTAATAAAACTATGTTATTTATGTTGATATGTAATGAATTGATTATTATTATTTTAAAATGAATAAGCATTTAAATATTTTCACTGTGGTAAATATTAGTACGTATAATCATAGACCAAAGTTCTTTGGTGTTCTGAATAAGTTTTAAGAGTAAAGAATTTTCAGAACTGCTGCTATACTATACCTGTATAGTATAGGTATAGAAAAAAGTTCGAAATAATATACAATTAAGTGTTTTCTTTTGAAGAGTGGGATAATAGCAGTGAGAAGGATGCATATTTTCTTAATGATGTGGAAAGTATTTAAATGTGGCAATTTAAAAAATATCCAATAAAGAAAACTGTTAGCAGAGATGGGAGATTAATGTTCTACCCAAGTGTTCATACTTTTTTTTGTTTTTTTAAAGACAGAGTCTCATTATGTCGCCCTTGGTCAAGTGCTATGGTATCACAGCTCACAGCAACCTCCAACTCTTGGGCGTAAGCGATTCTCTTGCCTCAGCCTCCCAAGTAACTGGGATTACAGGCACCTGCCACAACACCTGGGTATTTTTTCATTGCAGATGTCATTTTTGTATGGCAGGCCTGGGGTGGGTTTGAACCTACCAGCTCCGGTGTATGTGGCTGGTGCCCCAGCCGCTGAGCTTCAGGCGTCGAGCCATTCATAGTTTTTCATTTATTTTCTTTCTTGATGGAAATTTGTGGTGCATAGTAAGCAGAACCCTTGTTTTAAACTCTTAATTTCTTATTTTGTGTATTTCTGATAATTTTGTCATGATTGCACTTGCAGTTATTTCTTTAAAAATCCTCCCCTTGAAGGGTACCACTTTGATTCATTTTTCCTCTCATCTACTCTTATCTCTTCCTTTGCCATTTGGATTACAGTCTCCTTAATATTCTTTTGCTAATGTAACAATGCAATGGGAAAACTTTACATTATACTCAGTAAACACTCAAGGGCTTGTTGAATTATTAACGTTGCCATTTGAATATAGAGTAATGTTGACTTTTTCCATATATAAAAATATTGAATGACTATAACATTAAGATGACCACTCATTCTTTGTCTGTTTTTGCCTTGTCCTGTTTCTTTGTTTTCCCTCTGACCCTGCCCAGCCTGCAATATGGATAAATTGTATAAACTGGGCGGGGGATGAATTACAAACTTGTCTCCTTGATATCTTATCTGAGTAAATGTGTAAACAGCATTCCTAATCACTACCATACTTATCAATTCTGTAAAAATCATGTCACTGAATGCTATGGATGTTATTTTTATATCAAAATTTTTTACACTTATCTCTTATAATCTGTCAGCATAAATTTTACAATTTGTGTCTCAGTTATCAGGGCTTACTGGACTTGATTTGCTAAGGTAACAACACTTGAATCATTTAGTGAATACTGTAAGTATGTTTTATAAATATGGTACAAACATTTTGGAAAACCTTATTCAACCAATAAGCTGCTCTTGTGGATTTTTACTCAATATTAAATCTAAAATAATTTATTTGTGATCTTTTTATATGTGACAAAGGCATAACTTACATTGATGAACTCTCTAAGAAGAGATTTTTCTAAGCTAAGTTTAGGAAATCAATCTTTAAAATAACTAATCAGATGATGCTGTTGTGATGTAGTGCCACAGGTCTTCCCTAGCAGCTCACCTTGCCAACCCATATACTTCATCAACAGGAGCTCTGAATTTTTTCTGGGTAGGTTGTAAATAGCTGAAGAGTATAAAGAAGATATAGTACAGAGAGAAGCGTAGGCAAAGACATCTTCAAGGCTGGAATAGCATGGTGTATTTTGGAGAATAGTGAAAAATAAAATTTGGGTAGGTAAATTATGGGGAGTGTTTGTGGAAGATTTGGTAGATCTGATGTGATGCATGTTCTGGAGAAAAGTAGTGTTTCAGGAAGTGTGGCAGTAATGTGCACAGTGCAGCGGAGAAGGGAGAAAAACAGGAACAGGAAGGCTGTGTGAACAGTGCAAGCAGAGGCAATGAAGGTCCACACTCAGGGTGTTGCCATGGAGGTGGGGAGCAGATGGTAAATTTGACACATTATGAAGGGTGAAATTTAGTCCTCTGTTTAATAAATAATTTGCTAGATAGTTATTGTATGTTACTTATGCTTATATTATCTGGACCAAACGTTGCCTGCAATTACTAGCACAATTTTAAGTTTTAAAATTACGTTATACAATTTTTATTTAGAAAAAATATTTTTAAATGTTGAACCACTGTGGCATGTGTTATGTTAACATCAATAAGAAGTGTTTCTCTCAGTGCCATGATTCCCGGCAATCTCATCATTTTGGCTCCTCTTGTCTAAAATAAATCTAAATTGTCAAACAATTGCACATGATTTTAGTCAAGGGTATTTGAATGCTAGCTCAACAAACAAAAAGCAGAGTATTTGCAGAGAATCTTTCCACAATCCCAGGGCAGCAACTCTTTGCTTCGGGAAGTTTCACAGCATTGTGTTCACTGTCTTCTTTTAGTTGATGTGGTTGTTGAAAAACATGTTTTTCTAACTTCTGTTATTAGAGTTAAAATCAGATATCCTTTCCCTGGACAAAACATTATTCTGAACTCCTAGAGGATTTGAGAAGAATAGAAAGATGGAAGTAGCAAATGGGAAGAAGGACTGCTACCTCTCCTCTGCTTGTCTGACCTTTTCTAACAGAAACACATTGGCTTGGTAGTAGCCATAGCACATTGGTATCCCGACACGATCTTGTTTATCCTTGAGCTAGGCAAAAGATGCTTTAGTGAAAAAACATTTTCTTGAGTAAAAACCTATGCTCTACTCTTGATAACCAGACACTTGTTTAATGATTTATGGGAAAAACAAATGGGCCAAAATAATGGGTCTTTGGAAAGACTTCCCACAACTCTCTTACTGACCCTAGAAATTATAATCTATTCCTGCCTGTGCCTTGAGAGGCAGCTTTGTTCACCTGATGACACAGGTAGGCAGTGAGACATCAGTGGCACTTCTTTTCACGCAGTAACACAGATACTCTACCCCGTCACAAGACTCTTCAGTTGATGTGTCAGTTTCTAAGCCGTAAGATCCCAAGATTAAATTAATTTTATTCTGTAACATAATATAAACATTTCTTCCTTCTGCTCTACTTTCTTGAAATTCACATAAGAATTCTTGATAATCTTGTGGTGGTGCTTAATTTCACCATGGCAACGGCCTCCTCACATAGGAGAGAAGTTTAAACCTTCATGATGTGTCACAATCCCTCTATAGAAATTTGGTTGTTCTATAAATTTATAGAAACTTGCTTTTCATAATGACCTAGAGCAAATGGTTATAAAAATTTTTGTGGTAGTTTATGGTTAATGCTTCAAAATGAAAGGAATAATGTGAAATAATAGGAGAAATAGAAAATTTTTGGTTTCATAGTGAAAGTTATAAGTACATTTGTTCTTTTGTATTCTTTTTTAAAAACCGTTTCAGGGGCCCGATGAGGTGGCTCACACTTGTAACCTAGCACTTTGGGAGGCTATGGTGGGAGGGTCTTTAGAGGCAAGGAGTTTAAGATCAGCCCAAGCAACATAGTGAGACCCATGAATCTATAAAAAAATAGAAAAAGTAGTTGGGCACGATGGCTACATGCTGGTAGTCTGAGCTGTGTGGGGAAGCTAAAGCAGGAGGATCATCTGAGCCCAGGAGTTTGAGGTTGCAGTGAGTTATGATAATGCCACTGCATTCTAGCCCAGGCAACAGAGTAAGACCCTGTGATAAAAATTATAATGTTATATGTCTTTGATGATAACACTTAAAAGATAAAATTTGGTAATCATGGGCTGGTGCAGCCGCAGGAAAATGCTGCATGTGGGACACCCTACTTGGAATTCACCAAAATAATGAACCTGGGTGATCCTTGGGGTGGACTGTAGAGGCGAGGACATATGGGTTCCAATGGTGGGGCTTCCTCCTCTGCTGATGCTGTCAGCCTTGGGAGGTGCTGGTCGCTTTTGCATTTTGGGGTCCAGAACAGCAATGCGAAAGGACTTGCCATTGGGGAGCCGTTGTGGCTTGTCTGAGTCCTGCCCACAGGAGTTGCCTTATCCAGATTTCAACAAATTGCCCTCTGTGTCCAAGTTCTGAGGAGAGCCCAAGCACTATGTAACCAGTCAGAAATTGGCTAAGACCATGGCCCATATCTTACAGGGGAAAAGAAGAACTCACCAACTATTATTGGAGTGCAATCCAGGTCCTAGAATCCTGACTCAGGTATTGCTTGAAACTGGTGCCACAGTGGTTGCCCTTGAAAGCATGAGAACATTTATTCCACATTTGGAGATCTTAGGAAAAAATCTGGATGGACAGCTAGAAGTTGTCCACTGTGACTTCTTTAAAATGGATCCTAGAAATAGTACATAAGTCAAACCACCCATTCTGCTTTCATGGACGCTTTTTCAGAATTTGGGAATAAAAGCATGTCCTTGGTCAGCAGGTGTACCTTAAAAGTAATTGGAATTTTTCCAATTAGAAGTGAAAGAAAGGTACTTTGGAAACTTTTATATGACCTATACTCCTGTACTTCTATATAGAAATATGGATGAATAGAACTAAATATGTTTTATTGGTGAAAAAGAATACCAGAGACTAGTGGCTACTCCCAGCAACTCAAACTTGTATCAACATGGAGGTCTTTGGCAAGTAGCTTGTGAGATTAAGCTTCTGCATGCAGAGCCTTGATCATCATTCGAGATATATAACTGAAATGGGGAACTGCGAAAGCCAAGATAATTAGATCTAGCACAACAAAACCTGTATGTTATTCAGATGCCTCCTCGTAAGAATTTATTTACAGAAAACTTAATGCCTATTAACAATGATGTATTTTTTCACACGTTAAAGCACTGTTTAGGGAAGCACAGTGCCAGGCTAATAGACCATTTACTCTTTGACTCCAGTTGATACAAGGCATATATTGAAAAAAATATGTAGAAATGAAAACGTGAAAGTAACTAATATATATCCTGAAGACTTTCAAAGCATTTTTGAAGCTATAGAGTGTTCCAAAGATCATGCTTATAAATGGCTATATGATGACAGCATGGAAGACACAAAGTATGTAGAGAACTAGACTGTCAAGACCATAGCTGGAACAGTTTATTTATTTGGAATGATGACACAAATGAAAAAGAACCAAATTGTGGAAGCTCACGTTCTTTCAGAAGATAACTCTTCTTTTATACACACTAAGCAGATTACTTCTTTGGAAGTTGATACTGGCATATTGGATGAAATAATGGCTACTGTTTTATTCACAAGTGAATAAAATGAAAACTTATTTATTGTAGACTTGATCAGATTGAATTTGTTTTGTTTCAAATTCCTATCTACTTTAAACATATTGGTTGTTGTAGGGTGTCATCAGTTGAAATTTAGTTTACTCTTTAAAATCTTTTGGTCAAATATCTTACAATGTATTAAATATTTAACTTCCATCATTGCTGGTTTTATATTCTACTACTGTGGGGCAAAGGAGTCTGTATGTTGTTAAGCTTAGAAAGTAAACAGAAATGGTTTGTTTTACTTTTCAGTTTTTATTTAAATTTTAATATGATTTAAATTTTTTTCAAAATTAAAATGTTCTAAGTAATAAAACAAATTTAGTAATCATTGCTAGGATTAAGATAAGAATATAATGTGGGGATTAAAGAATAAGACACTAGATTTAGAAAGGTTTTATAATATATTGGAAAAATAAAAAGTTAATTTTATACAAACTAATTCTGCTCATGAAGTACTACACAGACTCTAGAAAGTTTTCTGGTATAATTTTAAATATTCTGCTCCAGAACATGTTTGAGAAAAATACAAAGTTAGTTATATAGCAGGGGATAACTATTTTAATTTTCTTCCTTTTATGTTTGAGAATAATCATTTTTTTAAAATGTGAGAGTAGGCTCGATGCCTGTGGCTCAAGTGGCTACAGTGCCAGCCGTATACACCTAAGGTGGCAGGTTCAAATCCAGCCCAGGCCCGCCAAAACAACAATGATGGCTGCAACAAAAAAATAGCCGGGTGCTGTGGTAGGTGCCTATGGTCCCAGCTACTTGGGAGGCTAAGGCAGGAGACTCGCTTGAGCCCAGGAGTTGGAGGTTGCTATGAGCTGTGATGCCACAGCACTCTACCCAGGGGGACAGCTTGAGGCTCCATCTCAAAAAAAAAAAAAAGTGAGTATATTTTGAATATTACTTGAGACATCTAATTACATTTATAAAGCCTGCAGAATTACATAATCAAAACTTTGCCATAGATGTTAATAGGTTACATATTAAACATGAAATATCAGAGAGGCTTAGCAACTATAGAGAACCACTTGCTGCTTGATGGGAGAGAGAAACAGTTTTTAAATCATTCTGTTTTGTGGTCACTTTGCTTTTTTGGCCTACCTAGTCTTTGGTGATACCTTTAGTGATAACTGTTACTACTAATCTTGCAGTCCAAGGCTAATGGAAAGAATTTTCTTTTTTTTTTATGATGTTACTGTATGTGGTAAGGACAAAGAAAAGCTGATAACTGGCAAATACATTGTTAGCTTTTAATATTTTATTTCTTTAAAAACTTATTCGTACTTTATAGAATTCTATTGTCCTCTTTCCTATATAATGCATTAATATTTCAGGGGCCATTCTTAATGTTTATACACCTTCTCATGACATTTATGTATGGATTATTACGTGTTAAGATCTCACCAATTTTTCACTATCGTCCTTTTCCGTTTATTAAGTTAAAAAATTTATTGTCTGAAAAAATATTATAAGTTTTAATATATGTAGATTTGTTTTTTAAGCTCTATTAAGTGTAACTGACAAAAAAGTATATGTTTATAGTGTACAACATGATGTTTTGATGCATATATACATTGTGAAATTATTAAAATCATGCTAATATGTATTTGGTCACAAAATATGAAATGTTCAATTTTAAATCAAAAGTTTAGTTGATTATATGTCAAACAAGAAGCAGTGAAGTTAATCAAAGTATGCGCCTAAACCAGGCATCCTCAAACTACGGCCCGTGGGCCACATGCAGCCTGCCTAGGACATTTATCCAGCCTGCCGGGTGTTTTTGCCGCTGCTGCCTATCCTGCTTAGTAGCTGACTCATCCCGAGGCCCACAGTCGAGCCCTCCAACGGTCTGAAGGACATTGAATTGGCCCCCTGTTTAAAAAGTCTGAGGACCCCTGGTAAACCATCAACATAGTTTTGCCACCTTAATGGTAGCTTGTTTATGCCAGCAGCAAAGAAGCCTGGAGAGATTGTGGCAATGAAATTGTAAAAGATGCTTCTACACCTTACTGAGATTTGAATATTTTCCTTGCAAGAAGTGGTTCAAAGCCTGGAAGAAGTGGTAGTCAGTCTAGTGCAAGATCTAGTGAATACAGTGGATGACAGAGAATTTCCCAGTTCAGCTTCTGTAGTTTGAGCTCCGTTGTTTGTGTGACATGATGGAGTATTGTTTTGCAACAGGATTGTTCTGTCTCTGTTGACCAATCTTGGCTGCTTAATCTCAAGCATCCTCATCATTTTGTCCAATAGGTTGTAGTAGACATTCACTGTAATCAATTGATGATGTTTCCTGAAGAGGGACCAACGAATAGACACCGTTAGCTTTTTTTGATGAATATGAATATTCAGTTTTGGACTGTGTTTTGATACTTCATTTTTATTCTAACCATTGTGTCTAATGCTTGTGATTGTCAAAAAAGAACCCATTTTTTATGACACTTAAGAATACAGTGTGGAAATGGTTGGCCTTTATGTTGTGATAGCAAAGAAAGACAAGCTTAGTACTTAAGGAAATAGAACTTTTCATACTTAATAACCTTACTGTATCACCTCACATACTTCTCTTTTTTGTGATGAGAACATTTAAGATTCATTTTCTCAAATCTACTCATTGTGATTAACTATAGTTACCGTGCTGTATGTTAGATCTCTAGATCCTTATTATTTTTTTTTTTTTTTGAGATAGAGTCTCATTATGTCGCCCTTGGTAGAGTGCCATGTTGTCACAGCTCACAGCAACCTCAAACTCTTGGGCTCAAGCGATTCTCTTACCTCAGCCTCCCCAGTAGCTGGAACTACAGATGCCCACCACAACGCTTGGCTATTTTTTGTTAAAGCAGTTATTGTTGTGTAGCTGGCCTGGGCTGGGTTCAAACCTATCACCCTCGATGCGTGTGGCTGGCGCCATAAGCACTGTGCTACAGGCCCTGAACCCTCTAGATCTGAAACCTTTGACCAACATCTCCCCCAGCCCCTGGTAACCCCTGTTCTGCTCTCTGCTTCTATGAATTTGATGTTTTTAGATTCCACATATAAATGAGATTGTTGTAGTATTTGCCTTTCTGTGCCTGCCTTATTTCACTTAGCATAATATCCTCCAAGAACTGATTTCATTTGCTAATTTAAAACTATGTGAATGCCATTTGAATTTTTGAGTTCTTAGAATCTTATGATGTGGCTCGGCACCTGTGGCTTAAGTGGCTAAGGCGCCAGCCATATACACCTAAGGTGGTGGGTTTGAATCCAGCCTGGGCCCGCCAAACAACAATGATGGCTGCAACCAAAAAAAAAAAAAAATAGCCAGGCATTGTGGCGGGTGCCTGTGGTCCCAGCTACTTGGGAGGCGGAAGCAGGAGACTCGCTTGAGCCTGGGAGTTGGAGGTTGCTGTGAGCTGTGATGCCACAGCACTCTACCCAGGGTGACAGCTTGAGGCTCTGTCTCAAAAAAAAAAAAACTCTTATGATGTAATTGATATTGGTAAATATTAACCTATATACGTAAAAAGTTCTTTGGGGGGCCTTAATTTTTTAAAATAATTATGTTTAAAAAATTAAAAAAAAAACTTTATCTCAAACAATTTTAGATTTACAGGAAACTTACAAAGGCAGTACAAAGAATACCTGGATAATCCAGTTTATTTTCCTTAATGTTGTCATCTTACATTACTATTGTATATTTGTCATTACTATTATATTATCATTGACTAAATTTCAGACTATATTAGGACCTCATCAATTTTTCATTATTGTCCTTTTTCTCTTCCAGGATTCAATCCAGGATACCAAATTACATTTAGTTGTCATTTTTACCTTAATCTCCTATGGTCTGTAACAGTTTCTCAGTCTCTCTTGATTTTCACGATTTAGTCAATTTGAGGAGTACCAGTCAGGTACTTTGTAGAATATCCTTCAAATTCAGTTTCATCTATTGTTTTTCTCATGAATATACTGAGTTTATGAGTTTTGGAAAGAATACCACTTAGGCAAAGTGACCTTTTCATCACATCATATCAGGTAGTATGTGATACTCACATGACATCCCGGCTGATATTAACCTTGTTCAGGGCAGTGTTTGCCAGGTTTCTCCACTACGTGGTTACTATTTTCCCCCTTCTGTATTCTCTGTTTTGGAAGTGAATTTCTATGTCCAGCCCTCCCTCAGTCAGGAGGCAAGGACTAAGCTCTATCTCCTGGAGGGGAGAATATCTACATCTACTATTGGAAATTCTTCTATAAGAAAGATATGTCTCTTATTCTAATACTTATTTATTTAATCATTTATTTATATTAGTATGGTCTTAGGTATATTTATTTTATTCTTTGGGTTATAATTCAATACTACATTAGGGTCAGGTACATTGGTTCACATCTGTAATTCCAGCACTCTGGGAAGTGGCGGTGGAAGGATTACTTGAGCTTAGAAGCTCAAGACCATCCTGAGCAAGAGTGAGACCCTCTCTGTGCTAAAACATAGAAAAAATTAGCTGGGCTTGGTGGCATGTGCCTTTATTCCAGCTGCTCTGGAGGCTGAGGCAGGAGGATTGTGTGAAGCCAGTGGTTTGAGGTTGCAGTGAATAATGGTGATGCCACTCATTCTAGCAGGGGTAACAAAGTGAGACTCTGTCTCAAAAAACCAAAACCAAAAACAAACCAACAAACCTATGTTAAAATCTCTGAATGTTAATATGACTAACATATTAGTCAAATTGTTACAGCTTTGGCCATTAGGTGTTTCAGATTGGCTCATTATTTAACAGTGTGATGTGGCCCTGACCAAAATGTTTGAAAACAGCTGGTCTAGGCAATGATCACAGGATTGAGTAGCAGAGGCAGAGGGGAAGACTATTGTTGGACAAGAGTTCTAGGAATTAAGAATTTAGAATGTAAGAAAAAAATTGCCAAGAATTTAAGCAGGAGTAGTTTGAAAAAGTGACAGTAAACAAGGAGCTCCGATAATTTAGAATTGAAGGGATGGAGCAGGGCAAACATGTGGTGGATTGATTGATAAGTGACAATGTAGGGGAGAGAGGGAGAATGATTTGGAGTGGTAACAAGGAGGAAGGAAGAAACCTACTTTACCATTAGGCCCAGTGGTTTCTTCCAGCGTTATGTGAGGAAAGCAATCAGTCTCTGAGAAGGTTGCATGCAGAGAAAACAGTGTCTTCTGAAAAGAAGAAACTGACATTTGAAGAACTGTTGAAGATATAGAGGATTTTGCTGGTAGTAGACTGTCAATTCCAGAGGGCACAGTGAAAGTATTTCTTCCTTCCAGAATTAGAATGGGATGGAAAAGGGAGCAAAACAGAGGACGTGCAAAGAGATGAGCATGTGGGAGATGAATGTAACCCGGGAGTCTATAGCTTCTTGTGGTGTCTGACATAAACCAGGACGAAGGAATAATGACTTTTGTCCTGGCGGACATACAGCAGACAGTGGTGGCGAGGCTGTGAAAGTTTCAGGGTAGGGAGGCATTTCTCAGACTCCCTTTTGAATTCTGCACAAGGAGACAAAGAAGTATGGGGAGGGAGGACTTTACCCTGAACCCCCATGCGAGCTGGGCAGGTGAGTTCATGTGAACTCAGCTGGACAACCAGGGCTCCCATTTGATCTATACCAAGTGGAATGTAAGAGCTGGGGGCTGACTGGTATTACGAAAGTATAGCATAGACACAGGAAAGTGCACAAATCGTGAGTAGTTAGCCTGGTGAATTTTTACCAAATGTACACATCTATGTAACCAGAACCTAGATCAAAAGCAGAATATCAGTGAGGCTGTCTAACACTTCCCCTGTGTTGACGGGCTCTCCTACAAATGGAACTTTATCCTGGTAGTCAGAACAATGTAACCTAAATATTGTACCCTCATATTAATTTGAATAAAGTTTAAAAAAAATAAAAAAGGAAGAAGCAGAATATCACCAGAACCCAAAAGATAATCCTCAAAAGCAACCATTAACCCAACTTCTAACACAATTGATTAATTTTTCCTGTTCTTGAGGTTTATATAAATATAATTATATAGTAAGTACTCTTTTTGTCTGTTTTCTTTTACCTGACATTGTGACACGGATATAGATTGTTGATTCAAAGTTATATTTTGTTGTGTAGAATCCCAGGTATGGTACAGTATACTGTTACTCAGTCTATTACTGCTCAGCGTTTGGTTTGTTTCTAGTTTTGGGCTGTTTGTATGGGAGGAATTGCTGGATGCATAGAATATAAGGGTAGAGGATATTGGTGCAAATCGGTACAATATCTTGAAAAGTAGATACAGGCAGAAAGAAAATAATGTAAGAACATAAAGCAACAAGCAAGATTTATCTAGGCTTGCTTTTTTTGTGGATGGAGTTAAGGCCGAAAACTTGGCTTCCACTTTTCTTAGAATCAAAGTAAAGAGAATCAGTTTTGAATCTCAGAGTACCCATAAAAAGACAAATTACTCTAAAGAAGAGTTTTTCCTGGTACTGAAAACTGAAACTATGAATTTTTTCCTCTGTTAGATTTTAAGGGAGATGCATATGATCTAGCAATACTTTCCATAACGTTTTGGACATAATTCTAAAGCCAGTTTATCCAAAACAGATGGTTCTGTAAAATCAGTAACAAATACAAATATGTGGTTGTTCTGATAATCTGATTTGATCTAAGGATAAAATGGGCAATTTTGTATTCTAAAAAATAAGATAGTTTCTACTACATGATTATGAAAATTAAGAAGCCTAATGCAGGATTACGCCTGAATTAGGTTAGAAAATTTAGGAAACAGTTTCTAAACCTAATCCTATTATATGGATGGGTGAAGAAAAATACAGTGTACTTTGACAAAAATTTTTTTTGAGATAAAATTGTTTTGCATCTCTGTTAGCTTTTTTCCCTTATTTATACTTAAGTAAATCCCAGTCTTCTAAATAACTATTGTTAAATGTGGTCTTTATATTCAATACTGTCACTTTTACTTTTTATAAAATGAATGTTAAGCTCTCATAAAACCAAATAACTTGCCTTGATAATTACTATTGTAAAGAACTGAAATATAAGTAAATATAACTGAAATGAAATTTAAATTACATTTAATGCTTTCTATAAAGTCAATTTTGGATGCTTGTCCTTTTATATTTTCACAGTTTTGAAATGTTTTCTGTAATTTTCTTAAGATAAATTATCTTTTTGAAAATATTTAATTGAAACTAGGGAAAAATATTCAATCTGTTTTGCAGCTGGCATTCCTGAAAGCTTAATGAAAATTGTAGAGCCAATTTCATGTTATGATATTTATACATTTATCAGAATTCTTGCATTTTAAAGCTTGTTTGCACAAGTTGGTTTTAAAGTTAATCTAGTAATTTATATTTGAAACTAATTTTACAAATACAAAGTAACTTTGTAGGATTACATGTATCCATAGTAATCAGACTATAAAGAAAATGTATTAAAATTTTGAAACATTTTTCTATGTTAATTTTCAGATTGAAGATTTAGAACCGATGTGGAAAGATGTTCACTTCAGAAAAAGGGGTTGTGGAGGAATGGTTGTCAGAGTTTAAGGTAATATTTACTGTTCTCTCTAAAGAAGTTTTATCTGGGCTCGGCGCCTATAGCTCAACCGGCTAAGGCGCCAGCCACGTACACCTAAGGTGGCGGGTTCGAATCCCCAGCCCGGACCCGCCAAACAACAATGACGGCTGCAACCAAAAAATAGCCGGGCGTTGTGGCGGGCG
>CAUYTI010112089.1:0-15696 GCA_963575145.1 Galago senegalensis
TTTGAAATGTTTTCATCAAACTGGTTAACATAGCCTTCATAGCATTTTCTTGGTAATTGTGTTAAGACATTTATATTCTACACCTAATAAATTTCACATGTACCCTTGTAAGATGCACCATAGGTGTGGTCCCACCAATTATTCTCCCTCCACCCATCTTTCCCCCTCCCCTCCCCTCTCTCTCCCCTTTCCCCTTCTTCTTGGGCTATAATTGGGTTATAGATACCATGCTCATGGCTTGGAAGAATCAACATTGTTAAAATGTCCATACTACCCAAAGCAATATACAATTTTAATGCAATCCCTATTAAAGCTCCACTCCATCTCTACTTTAAAGATCTTGAAAAAATAATACTTCATTTTATATGGAATCAGAAAAAAATCTGAATAGCCAAGACATTACTCAGAAATTAAAACAAACCAGGAGGAATCACACTACTAGACCTCAGACTATATCATAAATTGATAGTGATCAAAACAGCATGGTACTGGCACAAAAACAGGGAGGTAGATGTATGGAACAGAATAGAGAACCAAGAGATGAACCCAGCTACTTACCATTGTTTGATCTTTGACAAGCTAATTAAAAACATTCAGTGGGGAAAAGATTCCCTATTTAACAAATGATGCTGGTGAACTGGCTGGTGACACTGCATCTATACCTCTCACCATTAACTAAGATAGACCCTCACTGGATTAAAGATTTAAACTTAAGACATGAAACTATAAAAATATTAGAAGAAAGTGCAGGGAAAACTCTTGAAGAAATCAGCCTGGGCAAATATTTTAGAGGAGGACCCCTCAGGCAGTTGAAGCAACATCAAAAATACACTACTGGGACCTGATAAAACTGAAAAGCTTTTGCACAGCCAAGAACACAGTTAAGTAAAGCAAGTAGACAGCCCTCAGAATGGGAGAAGATATTTTCAGGTTATGTCTCCAACAAAAGTTTAATAACCAGAATTCAGAGAACTCAAATGTATTAGCAAGAAAAAAACAAGTGATCCCATCTCAGGTGGGCAAGGGACTTGAAGAGAAGCTTCTTTGAAGAGGACAGGCACATGGCCTGCATGCACATGAAAAAATGCTCATTATCCTTATTCATCAGAGAAATGAAAATCAAAACTACTTTGAGATATCATCTAACTCCAGTAAGATTAGCCCACATCACAAAATCCCAAAACCAGAGATGCTGGCGTGGATGTGGAGAAAAGGGACCACTCATACATTGCTGGTGGGAATTTAAACTAATATGTTCCTTTTGGAAAGATGTTTGGAGAACACTTAGAGATCTGGAAATAGACCTGCCATTCAATCCTACAATTCCTCTACTAGGTATATATCCAGAAGACCAAAAATCACATTATAACAAAGATATATGTACCAGAATGTTCACTGCAGCTCAATTCATAATTGCTAAGTCATGGAAGAAGCCCAAGTGCCCATCGACCCGTGAATGGATCAATAAATTGTGGTATATGTACACTATGGAATATTATGCAGCCTTAAAGAAAGATGGAGACTCTACCTCCTTCATGTTTACATGGATGGAGCTGGTAAATGTTCTTCTTAGCAAAATATCTCAAGAATGGAAGAAAAAGTGTCCAGTGTACTAGGTCTGACTATGAAAACATTTCTTTTTAACAGACACACAATTGCCTATCTATAAAATTCCAAAGATTCTAGGAAAAATTAAGATTAATAAGTGAGTTTAACCAAGTCACAGTATATAAAGTGAATTTATAAAAGCCAACTGAATTTTCATGTTAGCAATGAACAATTGGAATTTTGAAAAAAATAGTATTTAAAATAGCATTAAAAAGCAAGAATTATTAAATAGAATCTTTAAAAATATATGGTACCTTTGAATGTTGAAAAGTATAAAAGATTGCTGATATAATTCAAAGATAACTTATCTTAAAGAACAAAATATATCATATTTATATTGATCAAAACACAATATTTTAAGATGTCAATTGTCTCCATATTGTTCTGTAGATTCAATATTATGCTGAATAAAATCCCAAAATTGACAACCTTATTCTAAAAATTAAATGAAAAATTAAAAGATTCAGAATAACTAAGACCATTTTGAATAAAAAGGGCAAAGTTGAGGGCTCACATGAACTGATTTTAAGACATAGTATAAAACTGCAGTAATCAAAACAACATTTTATTGTTCCAATCAATGGAATAGAAGAAGAAGAAGATTGGAGAAAAATACTCATTTATCTGATTGATTCATTTTGACAAAGTGGTAAGGCAATTCAGCAATGAAATGATAATCTATTTTCCAAATGGTACTGGAACAATTTGTACTGCCACAAGTACATGTAAAAGATGAATCTCGACCTGTATCCTCTCTGATGTATAAAAATTTACCATAAATGCATCATAGACCCAAATATAAAACTTGAAACTGTACAACTTCTGGAAAGTCACATAGAAGTAAATAATGACTTCATCAAAATTATACATTTCTTTGTATAATGACAATATTAAAATTCAAGCCTCAGATTGGGAGAAAACCTTTGCATATTACACACCAAATGAAAGGCCGAGTAAACACCTCTTAATACTCCACAGTATAAAAATAAAAAACCTATTTTAAAAGTGGATAAAATATTTAAATAGACGTTTTGCCAAATAAAAAATATAGATGGTGAATATTGTATTTTTAATTTCATTGGTTACTAAAAAATGTATATTAAAACCACAGTGATATACAACTATACAGCTATTAAAATGGCAAAAAGCAAAACAAACAAAACCCCCTCACAATACCATATGTTTAGAAGGAAGCAGAGCACCTGAGACTTGGACAGTTTGGAAAATGCATGAGGGACAACTTTGAGCAGCTGCCTACAGAGTAAAGCATACAGTTCCCTTACAATCTAACATTCCCACGCCTGAGTACTTTACCTGAGAGACAGGAAAATATTTGTGTAGAATAAGACCTGTATTTGAATGTGTATAGTCACTTAATTTATAATCACTAAAGACTAGGAAAGGCTCCAACATCCATGAATGCTGAATGAATTAACATATTGTGATGCCCCCATAAGCTGAAATGCTATTTAGTAATAAGTCAACAGACTACTGATATATGAAACAACATAGAAGAATCTCAATAAAGTATTATACCATGTGAAAGAAACCATATGTAAAGGTTACATACTATATGATCCTATAAATATTAAAGACTGGAAATACAAAACTATAAAGCAAGAAATAAAAACCAATGATTTATAAGGCATGGGTTGTCAAAGGAAATAAATTACAAAGGGGCATGAAAATACTATGGAGGACAGGGAAATTATACTATATATGGTTATCCAACTCATCTAAGGAGGGTGAAACTTTTTTCTTTACTTTTTTAAAATTAAATGTTAGCTGTGTACATTAATGTAATCATGGGGTACAGTATGGTGTTTTCATACACAATTTGAAATATTTTCATCAAACTAGTTAACATAGCCTTTATGTCATTTTCTTAGTTATTGTGTTAAGACGTTGATATTCTACTTTTAGAAGGATTCACTTATACCCTTGAAAGATAAACCACAGAGGTGATCCCACCAATCACCCTCCCTCCACCCATCCACCCCCTTCTTCTCACCTCCCCATTTTCTTAGGCTATAATTAGGTTATAGCTTTCCTATGAAAGCTATAAATTAGTTTCATAATAGGGCTGTGTACATTGGATACTTTTTCTTCTGTTCCTGTGATACTTTGCTAAGAAGAACATTTTCCAGCTCCATCTTTACTGAATATAAACTTTATCAATTTTAGGAATGTGAACATCACCTAAAGAATTCATTTCCTCCTCTATCCTATTCTCTCTCTTTGTTTTTTTCTTTTCATTTCTCCTTCTTTCTTTCCTTCCTCCTTCTTTCCTCCCTCCCTTTCTCTCTCCCTGTTTCCTTCCCTCTCCTTTTTTCTTTCTTTTCTCAGAATTCCAAACAAAAAGCCTATGAAATACATATACAGAAACAAGTCTTTTTTATCCCCACACATTTTGATAACATCAAATTTTAGCTGCGCATGGTGGTTCATGCCCATAATCGTAGCACTTAGGGAGACTAATGTGCTGGATTGCTTGAGCTCAGGAATTTCAGTCTCAAGAAAGAAAGAAAAAAAAGAAAGAAAAGAAAAGAAAAGAAAAGAAAAGAAAGAAAGAAAGAAAGAAAGAAAGAAAGAAAGAAAGAAAGAAAGAAAGGAAAGAAAAGAAAAGGAAAGAAAAGGAAAGAAAGAAAGAAAGAAAGAGAAAAGAAAGGAAGAAAGAAAGAAAAGAAAAGGAAAGAAAAGGAAAGAAAGAAAGAAAGAGAAAAGAAAGGAAGGAAGGAAGGGAGGGAGGGAGGGAGGGAGGGAGGGAGGAAGGAAGGAAGGAAGGAAGGAGAGAGAAAGCTTAGCTGGGCACTGTGGTGGGCACCGATAGTCCCAGCTATTTGGGACATTGAAGCAAGACTATTTCTTGAGGCCAAGAGTTTGAAGTTGCTGTGAGCTATGATGCCACAGCACTCTACCCAGGATGTCAGAGTGAGACTGTCTCAAAACAAACAAACAACACCCCCCCAAAAAAACACATTAAACTTTTTGCATGTATAATATTTTTAAAAATTGGAGCTCAGTTATTCCTATATCATAATGAATCTCCAGAGTAGCTACAAATAATGTATTTAATTTAAAGTAGTGTTACTCCAAGTTTACAAACCAGTGTGAACTAAAAGGAAGATAGAATGGAAACCAGAATTCTTTTCTGCTTTAATTTTTTCTTTCACATGCACATTTATTTCCTGCAGTAAATTTCAATGTAGCCATGGAATCATTCGCTCCACAGAAGCAAATGGAAGCATTCAGAGGTCCTGAAGTTCTGTTCTAAGAAATGTGCAGAGCTCAGATTTCACAGGTTCAAGGTGAGAAACTACCCCTTTTTCTGTAGTAGCTTTCAAAAACATTTTTCTCAATGGCTGCTTTCAACAGAGTTCAGGAGTTGGGACAATGAGTCCTGAACTAAACCAAAGTAAAGATTTCAGTCCTTGTCCTCCAGGGAGGACACCAGCAGTACACATGGAGATTGAGGCAAGTGGAAGGCAGAGTGAGTTAGAGATGAGGCATCTGACATGACACACGGCTGGCTTGGTTAAGCAGATGAAAGTCGTGAAACAATTCTACAAGGCATCCGCTTAGGGGATGGTGATGTTCCAAGTAGGTGACAGGGTACTGGGAAGGTTCAGTAAATGTGCTAGATGGAGAACACAAACTGTCAAAGAGTGGGGCTGGAAGAAATGGGTTAGGAAAACATGGAATTGGGGCAGGGCTTGAAGTCCAAGATTCAGAAAGCATTTGGGAGCCTTCTGAAGGTGTAGTTCCATGTTTAAAACAGAAAAAGGACTAATAAAGAAGAGGCTTGTCGGGATGGTGGGAAATACATGGTCTTTGGGCTGGACCGTGGTGCTGAAACTTCCTTAGCACTGTATGAGACCTGGGAGGAAGTCATTAAACATTGATGAACATCAATCTGCTCCTCTGTTAGGTTGAAATTATCACATCACATGTACTTCATAGGATTGTGATGAGGACAAAATATATATAAAAGATCAATGGATTTCTTCCTGCCTTTAAGCCCCATGCTCCCTTACCACCCTCCTCTCTTGCACCCATACTTTCGGAAGCACAGACGCCAAGGAGATGAAGGATACGTGCAAAATGGAGATGCAGACAGGAGGGCAAGAACAGAGGTGCAGCCTGGTCCAGGGCCCTGCTGGAGGGGCGAGCAGCTGCAGAGCACAGCCCAGGGCATCCCTGGCTTCCCTGCAGCTCTGCGGCCCCTCCTAACTGACTTTCTGCAAAGGGTATTAGCATATTGCTAGTCCTGTCAATTTGTTGCCCATTACTAGCCCCAGGTTTTATTCCCTGATATTGTTTGCAAGTCTCTTTACAACCACTGACTAGCTCTGTTTTAGATTATCCCCCCCCCCCAGGTACATACAACTCTTACCATTCCCCAAGTTAAGTCTTGTTATTATAAGGTTTGCTGAGGATAAAATGTACATTCTGTCATTTCTTAGATAAATGATTTTGTCTCTCTTCCAGGACAGTATTTGGGCCTGAGATAGTGTTTCAAATAAACACTCTTGCTCTTTCTTTTGAATTTGGCCCAAATCCAAATAGACAGCATCATTATGAAACTACAAAGAAACCAAAAGAAGGTGCCTGGATCCGTGTTTTATCTTCTGGCAGCGGCTGCTGCATCTGCTGAGTGCGGTGGGTCTGGCATAGCTGCAGAGCTTCCACTCAGGTTTTGATGAGAATGGAGACCAATTGGTTATTTTTAGAGCCTAAAGTTAATTTAGTAATCACGTTATTACTGTTTTCATAAACAATATTTAGAGTCATACTAGGATACAAGAAAGGAAAATACAACCTCATTGTGTATTTACACAAAGTTAGAAATCTGTATAAAGAAGCAGCTTAATTTTTTGGTGTGTTTATGGAAAAATCCAGTACCAGTCTTCTTTTTCAGATATATACGATGGACTAACTTCAAAAACATTTTCTTTTCCCACAAAACCCACTAGAGCTTTCTTTATTGAGGTTCATAAAAATAAAAGGATTGTGTTGGGCAGAATGAGGAATCTGGCTTTTTCTCTTAACATCTTTTACTTCATATTCATTATTAGATTATAAGAATGGCTCATTCACCAATCCAGTCAACTGTTCTTTCTCCTTCCTTCCTCTCTCCCTTTCCTCCTTCTCCTGCTCCTCCTCCTCTCTCTTTCTTTTCCTTCCTACTATGACCAGAACAAGGTAAACAGAGATCTCACCTTTAGGGAGCTTGAGATCTGGCATAATCCCCACACATTAAAACATGTATTTCACTGTAATTATAGCCTAAGTACAGTTAATGTAATAGCAAACAGAAAGAGATACATTGTTCCACCTTATTCTTCATTGAAAGAAGGTTTCTGTGAGGAAATAATATTTAAGAAACGCCCGAAGGACACACTATTGATGATTAAGACATTTGTCGGGAAGCAGCTTTGTCTCAACCTTTCAGGCCCCTATGGTCCTCGTCTCAGTTACTAGCCCTTACTTGCAGGGTAGCCCCGAGCAACCTCCATACCAGCCTTTTATTGAGACAGAATAATACAGGTGAGGGGAGTAATTAACAATGACTATGTGCTGAAGGCTCCGGCTTTTTCTCCATAAGGAGCTCCTGCAGATGAATGGCCTGAGGTCAGCGCCTCAGCTGCAGATCATCTTGCTCAGACGTCATCTGGCTCTTGGCATCCCCTACACTTCCCCCCTCTAGTGTATTAAAGACATTTCTGGATAGGCAAGGGAGAAGGTCTGTTGTTGGTTATTTCTGCTGTTCTCCTCACCGAGGAGCTTGCTGCTAAAAAAAAGAAACAGAAGGGTATATAAGTATAACAAAAATATACCAACGGAACAAATCCAGTTATAAAGGGAACTTATGCTAGCCAAACTAGGCACAGGGGAAAACTTGTCCCCTCTGTGCTAATCACCACTCAACTATGTGCTACGGGCTGATCTACTGGGCTCATGGCACTTCCATGGGAAGTATTAAGCATCACCTGAAGCTAAGTTAGGTGGGGAAAGGGCTGCACTGAACTCAGACCCTTTCCAGAAAGCAGTATAACTTTAAGTAAAAATCAGATGCCCAACTGAAATAAATCCAACAAGTGAAATTCTCTTACCTTGCCAATACCAGAATAACCTTTACCTTAAAGCCTGTTGTTTGAGGTCTTTGTTGTCATAACCTTCCAAGGTTTAGACAGTGCATCCTAAGCATACCTGGGGCTTAATATTCAGCCCCAAATAATGAAATCCTATATCAATCCTCCCACTCTGCATAGACGCTCCCGCTGCCTCTTAGGGAAACAGGACGCTGGCTGCTCTTAACTGCTTCCTCCTGAGGATGGACGGTGACATAGGAGAGGCAGCATGAGTTCCCACAGAGGAGGTTGATCCAGGGTTTCTCCACTATGAAATTATCTAAGCTAAGGTCCTGTGAATAGAGAAAGGTTAGTGAAAACAAGTTTGTTAAGGTGCTGGTAAGGTTTCCTGCTCATGTCGAGGCTTAATCCAGCCGGCGGGTGGCAATGTGGTAAGGGCAGGTCTTCCTGTTGTCTATCCCTTTTCTTTCTAGGCAAAAGATGGTAATTGTTAGAGTTCAGAATTCCAGGTATGGGCTCTTTAAATGAGGAAGCCCAATACAATGTAAACTATTAGCACTGCTAGGGAAAAACCGAGATTGTAATGCTAATTTCCTCAAAGGTCTTTTTAAGTTGAGAAAATGAACTGAGAAACTCTCAGCTGAGAGAATTTACTATTTCTTTAACTATGCGAACTTTCCTTTGATATTTACTTAATGGACAAACAAAAGATAATGCTTTCCTTGCAATCTTTGCAAGCAAGGATTTTTCTCTCGCTATTCCAAGGGCTTTGCTGCTGGTGGTCCTAAGTCCACCCTTCACAGATCTCAAAAGACTGTTACTGGAGGACTAATGGTTCCACACTTGGCAGTTCCTCTTGTGGAACTGTTACTTGCAGTCCCTTCAGGTGTACCACCCTTCACAATTACTCAGTAGTGGAGTTTTTCCGGCTTAAACTGTTTTTACATCTGGGTGTCACTTTCCCCTTTGGTCCACTTCCCTGGTGTCCTATTGTGTCCTGCTATATCTTGTTGACTTACGCCAAAATATCAAATGTCGTGACCCATCGGGCCCCTATGGCCTAGGTTTTGGTTACTGTAGGAAGGAACCAGGTGAGACATAGATTAGAAGTACAAGCTTTTAGGAGACGGGCTAGCCCTTACTTTCTGGGTAGCCCCAGCAACCTCGGCACCAGCCTTTTATTGAGACAGAATAATACAGGTGAGGGGAGTAATTAACAATGACTACATGCTACAGGCACCGGCTCCTTCTCCATCAGGAGCTCCTGGGGACAAATGGCCCAAGGTCCACTCCTCAGGTACAGATCATCTTGCTTAGAGGTCATCTGTCTCTTGGCATCCCCTATACGGCTTTCTAAGCATCAGGAAAGAGTAACATTGTCAGAGGCCCGCTGAAGCTCTAGTAATTAGGACAGAGTGAGGGAAGAGGCCGGAGAGGCAGGGAGGAGCCTTATAGGCTATGCAGAGTGTGGAGATTCTTTATTTTGTCATCACCTTTCATCTGTGGAATGTTTGCCATTTTCAAACTACCTTCACAAGGAAAATCTCACTTGATAGTCCTGAATCTTGTGAGTTCCAGGGGAAGCTCAGAGGAGACCCTGGAGAGCTGTCCATATTTGCGACATCCATCTATAGTTACTAGAAAAAACTATTTTGCCAATTTATTTTAATATTGAGAGTCTATTAAGAGACTCTGGTTATTATAGAGAAACTGGTTTAGGTCCTAACTGAGTACTCCATCCTGTATAATAATGGCTAACATTTATGTCTGAGTACTTTATGTGTGTTAACGCACTGGATCCTCTTAGCCTTGTAAGGAAGGTACTATTATTATCCAGCATTTTCATGAACAGTAAAATGAGGCATGTGCCTAAGGTCACACACTGGTACATATCAGAGGAGGACTTTCAGTACAGATGTCTGGCTACCAAGCTCCCATACTAAATTGTAATGTGATACAGCCTTGTCCACATTTTTGCTCCTGTCTAAACTCTGATGCTTTGCTTTTTGTTAGAAGCCTTATCTTTATGTCTTCACAAAAGCAGGATTATTCTAGGCATTCCTATAAGGTCCTAGATTTTCTTTTAGTGTATAGCTGTCAAAGGAAAAGTTAACGTATGATATGATACATACACTTACATACAAATTCACAGGTGCACACACATATATACAAACACAGGGTAGACATAAAGTTCAGGTGTGTGTGCTATTGACTATGTAAACTATTTTAAGTTGCACATGAACTTTATGTCCACCCTGTGTATCTATATATATATCTGTACGAGGTTTCACAATTAAATCTGGTTACCTGTCACTGTATGCTTATGTCGGCAGCACTGTACAAATAACTCGGTAAGGTTTCATAACATTGGAATATCAATGTCTCCATAGCTGTGCTTGTGTTGATGTGTGTTGTTATCTTCCTAAGTGGCATTCATTATTGATTTTGTATGTTTCTGCATGCTATATGATGATAGCTTTGATGACCATTCCAGAAAAAAGTTCCAAAATTGCTTTGAAGCATGGACTAGGTCCTGGCATTGGTTCATAGCTTTCTAAGGGGCATACTTCAAAGGTGACAGGAATGATTTTCAGCAATGAAGTATGTTGCACTTATTCTAGAATAAGTTAGCAAACTTAATTGTCAGACCTCAGTGTATATATGTATATAATATGTATAGTTGACTTACCTATTAAAGAGGAGATAAAATTTTATAAATGTCATAGGTTAAACAAGTGAGATCTGCACTTAGAAGTCAAAAATTAATTTTTCTTCATTCTGAATTTTTGTTTTATCTCTGGAGTGTTATTATTATAGTCACATTTACAAAATTCCTATTACCTGGAAACATAATGTTTCCCTGTGTTCCGGGGATCTCTGTGGGTTAGACATAAATCAGATCATGGATTTTCTATTTCAAAATGCTTTAAAACATCCTTATCAATAATCTAAATCATCTCTCTCCACCTTCCAGTGACTCTTTCTAAACCTGTCAACTTAATGTATATACAAAGATTAACAAGGTAGAGATGTTTTTATTAAATGTTTATCAGATTAGAAAGAAGATATGATTGAAATCCAGTTTCATCATCAGTCTCTGAATTTACAAAAAACTATGCTTACACAATCAATTATCATTTGGTCAATAGATATTTATTAATCAGCTACTATGTTTAAACTACTGTAAACATATTGGTTAATTAACAATAATCAAAATATTATGGTCCATTGCTTCATAGAGATTAAAATTCAGTAAAAGAGGTGGACATTAAAAAAGAAATGTGATAGTCATAACTACCAAACAGAAGCACATGAGAGCATGAAGTGTGTCAAATACATTGATCTGCAGAGTCCCTGTGCCCTCTACCATGTGATCATTTAGTTGTAGTAAGTCAGGAAATACATGTTCTCATCCTGAATCTGTTACTGAGCATTTGCGTTACCCCCGAAAAACCAGAGAATCACAATATTAAAGGAATAAAGGATTGTAATACCTCCCAGTACTTCATTTTCCCCATTTAAAAAATGCAGGCAGAGAATATGGGTTGGTTTAGTTCAGTGGTTCTCAAACTTGAACATATCAGAATTTCCTGGAAAATCTTACACAGTTGATGGATCCTACCTTCTGCACAGGGATTCTAATTGGGGAGATCTGCACCTGGCAAGAAGCTGCTGTTCTCACAAGTTCCCAGATGACACTGAGGATGCTGGTCTTGGGACTATAGTTGGGAACTTCTGGCCCAGATGATATGGAAGAACATTTTTAACTCTGGAGTACTATGTACTGCAAAAAAATATGGCTGTCTGAAGAAGTTTTCATACGTTACTACTTTGGTAATTATTTTCTTCTATGAAGTGAGTTTATTGTGAATTTTATTTAAGTTCTGGTTGTCTTATAATTCCAAACATATTTTAAACTATTAAGAATAATTTATTAAACCATAAATCTCAATGTCAACAATATGCATCCCTCAAATCCTTGGACCCATAGGCCTTAAATAATTATTTTGGAGAGTACACAGCTGGAGGAAGGTCAACATAGATAAATATATGGTATGAATATTCTTTAATCATAATCATTCATTATATATATTCAATTCATATCCATATACATATCTACTTATAATACACAGATACTCAGCATCTGTCAGTCCCAGGAAAAGAAAAAAGCAGAATTAAGAAGAAACATTCCTAAGTTGATATAGAAAATCATTTTCAAAATCTTTGAGTTAAAGTATTTGTAGTGTTTCAACATACTTTTTGAATCTTCCTTAGGAAATATGGAAAGACACATTAGTCAAAACTATGAAAAGTGAACAAAAATAATTTCTTATAATGCAAAACACAATTTGGCTAACATAATAAAATAAAAGGCTTACACATGTACATAGGCTTAATGTCAGACTTCTCTGGCAAGTTCTAGGTAAAGGAAGTTAGTAATGTATCTGTGTTTATCAGAAGCAGACTATGTTAAAAACAGATAATATGGTAAATCATTCTTTTGCTGATTTTCTGTTTCTAAAGTGAGAAGTCTAGAATTGATGACTTCCAATATCCTTTCTGTCTTTAAATTCTGCTACCCTCCGTGCTAGACATGAGAGAATTAATAGTTATTTATTATGCTCTGTCGTATCTGATGATGAGCCTGCTGGTCAGCAGTCTTTGAAAGAAATGTATTTGACCAGAATACAGGTAATGGTGAACAAATTGTTGTAAATTGTCTTCTCCTGCTGAGATAAAGTCATCATCTCTGCCTTTGTTTGCCTCACGCTGAACTTTCATTTCTCTATTTCTGTTTAACCATTAGGCGATCCAAAGATTTTGTAAAACAGATTAAAATCAGAGGGAGATTTCAACTTGAGTGTTTTGTTTGCTGCACTACATTTAAGGCCACATCTGTAAAACAAAACAAAACAAAACAAAACCCTTTATTATTATTATTATTTTGTAATTTCAAAAGAATAGCATGGATTTATGGTCTCCCTTTTCACTTTGGGATATAAAATTACCTGGGACAAATGGACGTTTATTTGACAAATAGGCATTTATATTTGCTGGGCAAATACAAGTTAGATTAGATGAAGGACCCAGACACAAAAATTTAGATAAAAAAAGGTAGAAGATATAGAATGTCAAGGTTGTAAAGGATATTAAAAATCATCTTAGGGCTTGGCACCTATAGCTCAACCGGCTAAGGCGCCAGCCACATATACCTAAGGTGGCGGGTTCGAATCCCCAGCCCGGACCCGCCAAAACAACAATGATGGCTGCAACCAAAAAATAGCCGGGCGTTGTGGCAGGCGCCTGTGGTCCCAGCTACTTGGGAGGCGGAGGCAGGAGACTCGCTTGAGCACAGGAGTTGGAGGTTGCTGTGAGCTGTAATGCCACGGCACTCTACCCAGGGGGACAGCTTGAGGCTCTGTTTCAAAAAAAAAAAAATTAAAAATAAATAAATAAATAAATAAATAAAAATAAGCATTATAGGCTTGGCGCCTATAGCTCAACTGGCTAAGGCGCCAGCCACGTACACCTAGAGTGGCGGGTTCGAATCCCCAGCCTGGAAGCACCAAACAACAATGATGGCTGCAACCAAAAAATAGCCGGCGTTGTGGTGGGCACCTGTGGTCCCAGCTACTGGGCAGGCGGAGGCAAGAGACTCGCTTGAGCCCAGGAGTTGGAGGTTGCTGTGAGCTGTAATGCCACGGCACTCTACCCAGGGGGACAGCTTGAGGCTCTGTTTCAAAAAAAAAAAAAATAAGCACGGGGGTGGTGCCTGTGGCTCAAAGGAGTTGGGTGCCAGTCCCATATACTGGAGGTGGCAGATTCAAACCCCACCCCAGACAAAAACTGCAAAAAAAAAAAAAAAGCATTATAGGCTCGGTGCCTGTGGCTCAAGGGGCTAAGGCGCCAGCCACATACACCTAAGGTGGCGGGTTCGAATCCCCAGCCAGGGCCGCCAAACAACAATGATGGCTGCAACCAAAAAATGGCCGGGTGTTGTGGCAGGCACCTGTAGTCCCAGCTACTTGGGAGGCTGAGGCAGGAGACTTGCTTGAGCCCAGGAGTTGGAGGTTGCTGTGAGCGTGATGCCATGGCACTCTACCCAGGGGGATAGCTTGAGGCTCTATCTCAAAAAAAAAAAAAAAGCATTATAACAGAATTGACTGTATTCATATTTAAATTTCTACATGTAGCTAGTGGCTACCATGTTGGAAAGTGTAGCTATGTATGTAACAGCAAGAGCACTGCTACTCACATGGAGCTATAAGAATAACAAAAAAAAAAAGCAAAGGAGAAAGGACATAAGCATTTGGATCCATGAATCTAGAGTGTGAAAGATATAAGTGTCTCAAAGTTCAAATCTCGGTGTCATTAGCATATTGAGCTTAAGCTGCTCAGGCATCTGGGTACAACTATCCAGTCAAGCTTCCTACAAATCTAGCACCCCTCCCCAACCCTGCTGGAGAAGGGTGAACACTTTAACTGGGCACCTACCTTGAGCTGTTCTTCATAGCTCAGCCTCCAGAGTGGAGTCACAACATCAGCCAGCCTTCAATAAAATAATTCAGGCACTTATTAATTATATAACCACCATGTACTGAGCACCTACTATGCATAAGTACTTCCTGTCACCATTTTCTCTGGTGTTTTATTTAACCATCATTCGGAAGACCTAACTCTCATGCTCCTAGGGAGATGGATTCTGGGAGAAGAGTGCTGTCTACTGAACAAAACAGAACAGATGGGCAAACCTAATATAAGAAAAATCCAGATTTATCAGGAGGTAATTAATCATATTACAAAAGGCTTCACTGTTGGGTTCCTTTAAATAGCTCACCTCCCTAATGCTTTTAAAATATAATTTGATTTAGAAAATACATTTGTTGCATAAAATGTGGTATATTTGTGTTTCTATGGCTGCAGTGGGGACTATTCATCTCTAACTCATCTAATATTCTGGTTCCCTGGTTTTCAGCATACCTGCCCTGGACTTTCAAAGACAAGCTCCCAATTTAATATCATCTGACAAAAAACATACTCAAGACAAGAACATTTTCTACAATCCAAAAGCATTTCCAACAACAGTCTTCAGTTATCCTCAAGTTTGCCCTGGGTCTCCTACCTCAGGGGCCCCTTCAAATACTTGTAATGCCACGTTAGTTATAGTAGGAATACAGAGTTTTAGTAGACCCACAAATTCGGACTTCCTACGGAGAAAGGGTATCAGCCGAGGCCTTACCTTTCCTGCCAGGAACCATGTAGTGGTCCAGGATGACTTGGTTCCTTTTGACTTTTCTGTCCTTTTTGATACTTCTTAGCTATCACATGGGTGAAATTTCCCTCACATGTTGTGCTCAAAAAGAGCTGTGACCAACATGGTGGTTTTCTGGCACACCAGGAAAGAAGTCCTGGTTTGGAAAAGAAACCCACCATAGGGAGGAAGCATCTCAGGCTGTGCACTGAGACTATTCTCTTAATGACTACCATCCAAAGACACACAGTGTAATTCACCTGCATGAAAGGTAGACATACATTGGTTGGAAATGGAGACACAATTCCAAAACGCTTTCATTCATTTACAAACCCTTATGGAACTCTAGCACCTAGCACAGTGCTGGTACAGAGTAGACAATAAAAGCAAGCCTACTGAATAGAACTGAATTACTACAGGCAAATCATAGTCTTAGGTTCCCCATATAAAGAAATGAAGAAAAAACAGTCTTTGTCGGCTCGGCGCCTATAGCTCAACGGGCTAAGGCGCCAGCCACGTACACTTAAGGTGGTGGGTTCGAATCCCCAGCCAGGACCCGCCAAACAACAATGACGGCTGCAACCAAAAAAAAAATAGCCAGGCGTTGTGGCGGGCGCCTGTGGTCCCAGCTACTTGGGAGGCGGAGGCAAGAGACTCGCTTTAGCCCAGGAGTTGGAGGTTGCTGTGAGCTGTAATGCCATGGCACTCTACCCAGGGGGACAGCTTGAGACTCTGTCTCAAAAA
>CAUYTI010112090.1:0-82616 GCA_963575145.1 Galago senegalensis
CCCAGCTACTTGGGAGGCAGAGGCAAGAGACTCGCTTGAGCCCAGGAGTTGGAGGTTGCTGTGAGCTATAATGCCACGGCACTCTACCCAGGGGGACAGCTTGAGGCTCTGTCTCAAAAAAAAAAAAAAAAAAAAAAGAAAAACCATATTCCAGAGGCATCCTGCCCTATACCCTGGAAGAGGATGTTATGTAGAGAGGCCAAGACTAATCTGAATAGACAGACCTTTCTGGGTTGCCCCATTCATCTATTTTCTGTTATATTATGCATCTTTGTTCAGTCATATTTATACATGCTGTCCATTCTTCATTGAACCTAAATACAAAAACAGACAGTTATCCTTGGGTCTAGGTATCTTGATTTATAAAGAATCCTGTGTCATGTAAAACTTTGATTAAATAAACTTCTTATGCTTTTTCTCTCATTAACATGTCTTTTATTATTGGAGTGTCAACTATGAGGTGATCTTTAAGATAAGTAAACAAAGTTATTGCACCTTTCTACCCCTGCAATATTTTGAAGTTTGTTTTACAGCTCCTCGATGGTCTGTCCTGGAACAATCTATGCTCTATTGGTATTGAAGGGAGTGCTCTATCAATGTCTGTTAGGTCTCATCAGTTTGCAGTGTTGTTAAAGTTGTCTATTTCCTTGTTATCTTCTTTCTAACTGCTCCAGTCATCACTAAAATGGATTGTTAAAGTCCCCATCTGGGGAATTGTGTATTTCTCCCTTTGATTCTGTCAGTTTTCATATTCTGGAAGTGGTATTTATGTTTTCATTGTTGTGTCTTTCTAATAGATTGGCCCTTTTATTATTATAAAGTATTCTTTATTATCTCCAGTTATAATTTTTGCCTTAAAGACTACTTTGTCTTATGTTAATATAGACACTTCAGCTTGTTTTTGGTTGCTGTTTGCATGTTTTTTTTCTATCCTTTTAGTCTCTGTTTTGTTAGCATGAAGTTGGATAATTTTTTAAAATTTACTCTGCTGCTAATGTCTACCTTTGTACTGTAGTGTTTAAACCATTTACATTAATATAATTACTGGTAAGGTAGAATTTGTGTCTACCATTTTGCTGTTTGTTTTCTACATATCGTATGACTTTTCTAAACTTTAAATCCTAAATATTGCAGCCCATGGGTCATATTCATTTACACATCTTGCAAAAAACATAAGCATCCCCAAAGCTAAATCCGTATTGACCTTCATTAGATTCTTTCTTCACTACTTTCTATCCCAGGAAAGGGTAAAATTATTCACTCAATTATCTAAAAAACATAATTGTCATTGGTTACCTTTCTCTCTGCTTCAAGTACCACATCTGAGGACTCACAAAAACTGCAGATTCCCACTCCAGGTGCCTCCTGCTTCTTGTTGAGCTCTGTCCCATGCTCTCAGGCCAGACCACTGGCACAGCAGGCTGGTCTGTGTCTCTGCCACCCATCTTCCCACTCTGCATCCCAAACTCAAGCTACTGCTAGGTTGATGTTTCAAAAATGCAAATATAATCTTGCCAGAAATCTCAGTGGTCTTGATGTCCCATTGCTCTTGATTTTACAATCATTAGCATGTTTCTTACTATTTCCCCACAGAAGTAACATTTGGCCAAACATCATCATCATCATCATCATAATGATAAATTCATGTAAATTGTTGATTTATGAGATTTTTTCTTTTACTGGAGAGATATATTTTTTATTTAAAATATAATTTGGGGGGTGGAGTCAAGATGGGAACAGCAGCCAGCTGCCCACAAAGGCTCCCATCCAGAAGGAGACATAAAGGCCAGAAGTTTAGCAAGTAAGCTGATGGTCTGGAGCTAAGCCAAGAGAGAAGAATAAAGAATGCACAACAACTTTGCTAAGGTGAGCTGCGATCCCAAAAACACAATCAAAAGGTATAAAATCCACCACCAGCAGCAATGGAGTCCTTCACTTCTAGAGCCACACACACTGTGGTCAGCAGTGGAGGAGTCCACTCCTCTGGGAGGACCCATAACTGTTTGCTAGAGTCACACGTGCCCCATAGGGGGCAGCGCAGGAGTCTCTCACTCTGGATAGGCCCAGAATGCTTGCTAGAGCCATGTGAGCCCGTTGGGGAAGTGGTGGAGTCCCCCACTCCAGGCAGGCCCAGAACTGTTTGCTAAAGCCATGCATGTCCCACGGGTGGTGGCAGAGGGGTCCTCCACTCTGGGTGGTCCCAGAACTGCTTGCTACAGCCATGTGTGCCCCACAGGGGCCAGTGGAAGAGTCCGCTGCTTTAAGTAGGCCCAGAACTGCTTGCTAGAGCTGCACATGACTTGCGGGTGGCTGCAGCAGAGTCCCCCGCTCTGGTTGGGCCCAGAAATGCTTGCTAGAGCTGCGCACCCCATGGGCAATGGCAGAAGAATCTTCAACTCCAGGTGGGCCAAGAACTGCTTGCTAGAGCCATGGGCAGCAGCGGAGTAATTCCCAGCTCTGGGTGGGCCAAGAACTATTTGCTAGAGCTGCACACGTCCTGTGGGCAGCAGTGGAGGAGTTCCCTGCTCCAGGTCCACACACTGGGCAGCCCCAGAACTGCTTGCTGGAGCCATACATACCCTGCAGGGGTTGGTGGAGGAGTGCCGCTTTCTGGGCAGGCCCATAACTGCTTGCTAGAGCTATGCACAACCTGCAAGCAGCAGTGGGAGAGTCCCCAGCTCTGGGGGTGCCCAGAACTGCTTGATAGAGCCATGCACCCTGCAGGAGGTGGCAGAGGCATTCCATACTCCAGGCAACCTCACTGGGCAGGCCCAGAACTGCCAGAGCTGTATGCTCCCAGCATCCCCGGCCAGCCACCCAAGAACTATGAGAGGATGGTTAGTTGAGAGTGAACCATACTAGAACAGTGGTACAACAAGACGAAGACCATCAACCACAGCAGTGGGAACAACAAGGCTCATACCTCTCAAGCTCTTCTGGGCAGACACACTTGGCCTCTCTGGGCAACCAGAGGAAGCTGGCATCTTCTCTGGTGGAGGCCACTGACTGAAAGATTCTAGTACATTCCCCATATGGTGTAAATTCAGCATGGGGTGAATAAGTGGAAAAACTCTGGTAATTTGAATAACCAGAGTAGATCAACTCCCCCAATGAAGAATGGGGCAGATGCAATTAAAGATCCCATTCATAAACAGATGGTTGAGATGTCAGAAATCGAGTTCAGAATTTGGATAACAAATAAGAATAACAGAATGGAAGAGAGGAGAGAATCAGAATTTCAAGAAATGATTCAAAAGATGTCTCAAAAATGATTCAAAAGATGTCTCAAGAATTCAACAATTTCAAAGATAAAATGACCAAAGATTTTGAAACACTGAGGAAAGAGGTTGTAGCCTGCAAAGATCTGAAAAATACGGTAGAATCCCTCTGTAACAGAGTGGACTAGACAGAAGAAAGGATCTGTGACATTGAAGACAAAGCTTCTGAATGTTCCCAAGCATGCAAGGACGAAGAGAAATGGAAAGCAAAAACAGATCACTCTCTCAGAGGTCTCTGGGATTCAAAGACATCTAATTCAAAGAAAACTAATATTCATCTTATAGGAATCCCTGAAGGCAACAAAGTGGCTTCACAAAGCACAGAGGCTTTACTTCATGAAATTATGAAAGTGAACTTTCCAGAAATGCCAAGAGATTTTGAAATTCGGATAGCAGACAGTTTCAGAACCCCAGCACAACTCAACCCGAACAAGACATCCTCCAGGCACATCATAATTAACTTCATTAAATTTAATATGAAAGAGAAAATTCTGAAAGCAGCTAGACGTAAGAAAACAATAACGTACAAGGTGAAGAATATTAGAATGACTGTAGATCTCTCTGCTCAAACCTTTCAGGCTTTAAAAGAGTGGTCATCAACTTTTAACCTCCTAAAACAAAATAACTTTCAACCCAGGATCTTGTATCTAGCTAAACTGAGTTACATCTATGATGGAGAAATTAAATACTTTAATGACATTCACACATTGAGGAAATTTGCTATAACTAAACCAGCCCTCCAGGATATTCTCAGACCTATCCTCCATAAAGACCAGCACACTCCTCCACCACAGTTTACATAAGTAAACTTACACAGAAAATTTTGATCAAATTCCAATTTCCAGAGTGGCAAAAGGATTAAAGATGTCCTCTGGACTTTTGAAAAACTTGATAACCAAAATTATACCAGGTTTATCAATATTCTCAATCAATGTGAATGGCTTAAATTGCCCTCTAAAGAGGCACAGGCTGGCTGACTAGAGACAAAAACTCAGGCCAGATATCTGCTGCGTTCAAGAATACCACCTTACCCTAAAAGACAAATATAGACTTAGGGTGAAGGGATGGTCATCTATATTCCAGGCAAATGGAAAGCAGAAAAAAGGAGGTGTTGCAATTTTATTCACAGATACAATAGGCTTTAAACCAACAAAAGTAATCAAAGATAAAGATGGACACTTTATATTTGTTAAGGGTAATACTCAATACAATGAGATTTCAATCATCAATATTTATGCACTCAACGAGAATTAACCTCAATTTATAAGAGATACCCTAATAGACATGATCAACTTGATTTCTCCCAGCTTCATCATAGTTAGAGATTTTAATACTGTTTTGGCAGTATTGCATAGATCCACCAACAAGAAGCTTAGCAAATAAGTTTTAGATTTAAACTTAACCATTCAGCATTTGGATTTATGGACATCTACAGAACATTTCATCCTAACAAAACTGAATACACATTTTTTTCATCAGTACATGGAACATACTCCAAAATTGATCACATCTTAGGCCACAAATCTAACCTCAGCAAATTTAAAGGAATAAAAATTTTTCCATGCATTTCTCAGACCCTCATGGAATAAAAGTTGAACTCAGTAACAACAGGAATCTACAGACTCATACAAAAACATGGAAGCTAAATAACCTTATGCTGAATGATAGATGGGTCAGAGACGAGATTAAAAAGGAAATTACCAAATTTTTAGAACAAAATGACAATAAAGATACAAGTTATCAGAACCTCTGAGATACCACAAAGGCAGTCCTAAGAGGGAAATTTATAGCATTGCAAGCCTTTCTCAAGAGAATGGAAAGAGAAGAAGTTAACAACTTAATGGGACGTCTCAAGCAGCTGGAAAAGGAAGAACATTCCAAACTCAAATCCAGCAGAAGAAAAGAAATAACCAAAATTAGAGCATAATTAAATGAGATTGAAAACAAAAGGATTATAGAACAAATCAAAATTCAAAAACTTGGTTTTTTGAAAAAATCAACAAAATCGATAAACCTTTGGCCAACCTAACCAAGAAGAAAAGAATAAAGTCTCTAATCTCGTCATTCAGAAATGGTAAAGATGAAATAACAACAGACCCCTTAGAAATTCAAAAAATTCTTAATGAATATTACAAGAAACTTTATTCCCAGAAATATGACAATCTAAAGGAAATTGACCAATACTTGGAAACACATCATCTCCCAAGACTTAGCCAGAATGCAGTGGAAATGTTGAACAGGCCTATATCAACCTCTGAAATAGAATCAACTATACAAAATCTTCCTAAAAAGAAAAGCCCAGGACCAGATGGCTTCATGTCAGAATTCTACCAAACCTTTAAAGAGGAACTAGTACCTATACTACTCAACCTTTTCCAAAACAAAGAAAAAGATGGAATACTACCCAACACATTCTATGAAGCTAACATCACCCTGATCCCCAAATCAGGAAAAGACCCAACGAGAAAAGAAAATTACAGACCAATATAACTAATGAATATTGATGCAAAAATATTCAACAAAATCCCAACAAACAGAATCCAGCAACACACCAAACAAATTATACACCATAAGTGGGTTTTATCCCAGGATCTCAATGCTGGTTCAACATATGTAAATCTATAAACGTAATTTATCACATAAATAAATTAAAAAACAAAGACCATATGATTCTCTCAATTGATGCAGAAAAAGCTTTTGATAATATCCAGCATCCTTTCATGATCAGAACACTTAGAAAATTGGCATAGAAGGGACATTTCTCAAATCGATAGAGGCCATCTACAGCAAACCCACAGTCAATATTGTACTGATGGAGTTAAATTGAAATAATTTCCCCTCAGATCAGGAATGATGCAAGGTTGACCATTGTCTCCATTGCTCTTTAACATCGTAATGGAAGTTTTAGCCATTGCAATTAGGGAAGAAAAGGCAATCAAGTGTATTTGTATAGGATCAGAAGAGATTAAACTTTCACTCTTGGCAGATGATAAGATTGTACACCTTGAAAATACCTGGGATTCTACTACATAATGCTTAGAAGTGATTAAGGAATATAGCAGCATCTCAGGTTACAAAATCAACACTCATAAATCAGTAGCCTTTATAAATACCAACAACAGTGAAGCTGAAAAAATAGTCAAGAACTCTATTCCATTTACAGTAGTGCCAAAGAAGATGAAACATCTGGGAGTTTACCTAACAAAGGACAGGAAAGACATTTATAAAGAGAACTATGATACTTTAAGAAAAAAAAATAGCTGAAAATGTTAACCAGTGAAAAAATATACCATGCTCATGGCTGGGAAGAATCAACATTATTAAAATGTCCATACTACCCAAAGCAGTATATAATTTTAATGCAATCCTATTAAAGTTCCATTGTCATACTTTAAAGATCTTGAAAAAATAATACTTCATTTTATGTGGAATCACAAAAAACCTTAAATAGCCAAGACATTACTCAGAAATAAAAACAAAGCAGGAGGAATCACGCTACCAGACATCAGACTATACTATAAATCCATAGTGATCAAAACAGCATGGTATTGGCACAAAAACAGAGAGGTAGATGTATGGAACAGAATAAAGAACCAAGAGATGAATCCAGCTACTTACCGTTATATGATCTTTGACAAGCCAATTAAAAACATTGAGTGGGGAAAAGACTCCCTATTTAACAAATGGTGCTGGGTAAACTGGCTGGCGACCTGCAGAAGACTAAGTGGTGGATCCACACCTTTCACCACTAACTAAGGTAGACTCTCACTGGATTAAGGATTTAAACTTAAGACATGAAACTATAAAAATACTAGAAGAACATGTATGGAAAACACTTGAAGAAATCGGCCTGGGTGAAAATTTCATGAAGAGGACCCCCAGGCAATTGAAGCAACATCAAAAATACACTACTACAACCTGATCAAATTAAAAAGCTTCTGCACAGCCAAAAGCACAGTAAATAAAGCAAATAGACAACCCTCAGAATGGGAGAAGATATTTGTTGATTATGTCTCTGACAAAGGTTTAATAACCAGAATCCACAGAGAACTCAAACATATTAGCAAGAAGAGAACAAGTCATCCCCTATCAGGGTGGGCAAGGGACTTGAAAAGAAATTTCTCTGAAGAAGACAGGTGCATGGTCTACAAACATATGAAAAAATGCTGACCATCCTTAATCATCAGAGAAATGCAAATCAAAACTACTTTGAGATATCATCTAACACCAGTAAGATTAGCCCATATTACAAAATCCCAAAATCACAGATGCTTGCGTGGTTGTGGAGAAAATGGAACACTTCTACACTGCTGGTGGGATTGCAAAATAATATGTTCCTTTTGGAAAGACATCTGGACTTAAAAAACTAAAAATAGACCTGCCATTTGATCCTATAATTCATCTATTAGGTATATATCCAGAAGACCAAAAATCACACTACAATAAAGATATTTATATCAGAATGTTCACTGCAGCCCAATTTATAATTGCTAGGTCATGGAAGAAACCCAAGAGCCCATCAATCCACAAATGGATCAATAAATTGTGGTATGTGCACAGCATGGAATACTATGCAGCCATTAAGAAAGATGGAGACTTTACCTCCTTCATGTTTACATGGATGGAGCTAGACAATATTCTTCTTAGCAAAGTATCCCAAGAATGGAAGAAAAAGTATCCAATGTACTCAGCCCTACTATGAAACTAATTTATAGCTTTCATAGGAAAGCTACAACCCAATTTTAGCCCATTTACTTTACTTTGATAACTCATTTGTGGTAAATTCTATCTAGGCAAATGTATTAATATTTTCCTAAAGTATCAAAATATGAAATATACAAGGCCTAGGAGAAAACAGCGAAGGCACTGAGATTGCTTTGTCCGAAGTTGTCTTGTCTCCTCTGGGCTTTCTCATTTTCCCTGCTGACTGAATCGCTCTAGCCTTCCAGTATGCTCTGGGATCCCTGCTGAGTAGAAAACACAAGTTAACAAAATTAAAAATCCCAAAGCTTACGTCTTCAATATATAAAGTCCTCTCTGCTTTTCTTCACACTGTTTTCTCAAAAAAGCTGTTTAAATTACTATTTTCACTTATTCTGCTCCCCTTCACTCTAAAATGTACAGCAGTCTGGCTTCTCCTCACGTTGCTTTGGGAAAACTCCTTCCTCGTCAGTTCTCAACAGCTAAAGGATTCGAATGACCTTGCAGGGACGTCAAATTTCTGTATACGCCTCCGTATTGTCACATTTGCTAAATACCTCTCCGTAATCTCCAGCTCAAAAGAACTTACTTCTTTGCCCTTTGAGATTGCTGCTCACCTTGGCCTTGTTTTTTCAGACCTTAGTAAATGTCACCTCCATAATGCAGATACTCAAAATAAATACTTTGGAGTCTTTCTCTTTACTTCCTTCCATCATTTTCTATATCCAACTTATTACATACTTGGACAATATTTCTTGACTTTTTTTTTTTACATTTCTCCACTTAAACTGTTATCATTTTCTTCTGGACTTCCTTTAGTATCCCTGCTTTATTCTTTCCTTCAAGTAAGTCACTATTCACAAATTGTGAATATTTTCCAATTGGACATTTAATCATATCATCACCCTGCTAAAAACAAACTTCAGTGCCATTCAACCGACTTCTTTCAAGACAGTAAATATGACCCTCTGGAATCCTGGCTTTAATACCTGCCTGACTTCATCTCAGACTGTCTCTGTCTAATTCGCTGCTCCAAGAACATAATCCCTCTGCCAGTTCTTGCATTTCGAGCTGACTTCCTATTCTAGACATTCCCACCTGAGTTCTCTAGAATGCCTTTTATGAGCTGCCTCACTTCTAATAAATATTAGTCCAGATCTCAGCTTACATTTGGCTCATAACGTATGTTGAATTTTCTTATTCAAACTTATAAAACACTACTTATTTCCAATAGCTGATATTTTAAATGTTTTATTTGTGCTCTTATTTGTGCATTTTTACTTTTATTCATTCTTTTATTTTAGTTTTGTCTCTGTCACTAAAGTGTAAGTTTCATAGGAGTTTAGCTTTCATGTATTTTTAACATGGTATAGCTAGCATTTGTCATACAGCCTGGTAAATATTAGGTACAGTAGTCCCCCTTATCTGCATGGGGCATGTTCCAAGACCCCCAAGGGATACTTAAAACAGCAAATAACATGACACCTTATATATACTATGTTCTTTTCTTTTGACAAAGTTTAATTTCTGAATTAGGCCCAGTAAGAAATTAACAATAGTAACTATTAGTAAAACAGAGCAATTACAATAATATACTATAATGGAAGCTGTATGAATTTTCTCTCTCTGTTCCTCTCTATCAATGGATATTTTGTACTATACTCATCTATTTTTGGACCAGGGTAACTACTATAAAGGGTAGTTAAAGGGTGACTACTATCTTTAATAATTGTTTGTTGAACAAATAAATAGATTAAATGGATGAGCAACTGAAATAAACTTTGCTTTCTTCTCTCAACATCTCGAAAATAGAAAATGATGATGCATCTATGACATGTATTGTATGATATAAAGCCAAATAATATACAACAGTTAAGAATTCTAAATTTGTTGTAGTAAATTAATGTAACCTCATTATAAATTGCTCGGAGCTATCCATTTACAAAATAATGCTACCAATGTGAAAACGAAAGCATTGGGGAATGATTCCAATTTTAGAAGAGAACATTTTGAATGAGCACAGTAACATTTGCAGAGACATTTATTTTCAATTGTTACCAAGATGACTAAACGGAAATATGTGCCTTTGCTTTGTGTATGAAGGTGTAGTGGGTTGATTCAACTGATATGGTGAAAGGAGTATATTATATACTAAAATAACGTGAATCAATTGCTCTCATTTCTCAATCTAAGCCCAGAATATGTGGTAACAGAGTCAGAATCTGCTTAATGACACTGTAACTTCTGTTTAACATGAGTTATAAATTTTCATCCTGGCTTCTGTGTAAGGTGATGTACCCTACTTGGTAAGTGAGGATTCTCTAAGGACAGAATGATTAAAAGGATCTTTCAAGGTAGCAAGTTCAGAGTTGGCTTTCATGGGCATCTGATTCCAATTCACATACTTTGGTCCACTAAGCCATTTTCTTTTTTCTTAGAAGGATCACTGAAGCCATAGACTTAAGTCCTAACCTGAAGTTATATGTCACAAGGAATTTTTTGGGCTTTATACTTTAACCTTTCTATGTTTTCAAGCTTAAATTACTAACCTTGGTTTTCTCTGTCAGGAAAGGCCAAGTGACTTCTTGAGAAATAGATATATATATTATTTTTTTTTTTGTATGTAACAAGAGGCTTGATTGTAAGGAGCTATTTGGAGATTTTTTTTTAGTCTTTCCTTTATTTTGTTTTCCTAAATTTTATTTGGCAAAATTTGAAAGTATAGTTCTCTTGAAGATGTGAAATTAGCAAATCAGATTAAAGGTAAAGCATCTGTAAGAGTCTGCTGACTTGTCTATCTCAGAAGAACACAGAGGGCATTCTGGGTAATGTAAAACTGTCCTATGTTTCACAATCCATCCTTCTCAGGTTTCCACAGTTTATTCTCTTTCAAGCAAAAAA
Organism: Galago senegalensis; assembly: GCA_963575145.1. Taxonomy (NCBI): domain Eukaryota; kingdom Metazoa; phylum Chordata; class Mammalia; order Primates; family Galagidae; genus Galago; species Galago senegalensis. The sequence continues at coordinate 10,881 of CAUYTI010112090.1, forward strand.
ACGATTTAGAAGAAAAATGTTACCCACTAAAGAGCTATGTCTGCTAGTTATAGAAGTGGTTGGAGTCTTTTCCTAATTTTATTGTAATTTAGGGACTTGACTTTTAGGCAAGAAAAATCATATGCTCCATTGTTGAGGATTTGGTTATAGATTGGCAAAATGATGCCCCTTCAGCAGGAATTAGAAGTGTCTCTAAGTCTATCAAGAGCCCTCTGTCTGGCATTTTGAGATTTATACACAAGTCAAAGTACTGTCCATTAATAAATATCTTTTCCTTGCATTGTCTGAGCTAGGTTATTATTAGAGTTGGTGAAATAATATAAATTCTCAGATATGTGGGTTATTTCTAAAGCCCTATTTTTCTTTATTGAATCTAAAATATTGTTTTCAATGATAAAAATTGATCTTCATGTCACATAGGACCAATGCAAATATCTCTATATTCGTACTTGCTATTTGGCAGTAGAAACTAATAAAGTATTTTACTTACCATTGTGGAATTTTTATATGTCATTTTTTCTTTTTTTTTTCAAAATTTAACTGAAGAATTTTGAAGGAAACTATGTCCATCATATTTTTAAATTTTACACATTTTTAAAGTTGGTCTCTGGAAGCTTTTCTTAAGGGAAAATGTCATAAAAGTACAAAGGCCTCCATTAGTGTTTTACTAAATAATCTTGATTGTTTTTATGATGGCAGAAAAGAAAATTAAAGGGGAGAGAAATCTGAAATGTATTCACAAATGTGGAAAAGCTGCCAACCTATGTATAAAAAGTTATAAAATAATTTTATTTGAGTTGGATTGAGACATGGGTAGAATGGTCATGACACTGCCAAGTATAACGAGGTCAATAAAGTGTTACAGTGTCCTGAGATTTGCACAATAAGCTTCTTTTCTCTGGTGTGTATGTGTGTTTTTAGAGACAGGATTTTACTCTGTTGTCCAGATTGGAGTACAGTGGGTGATCACAGTTTACTGCAGCCTTGAACTCCCATGCTCAAGGATCTTTGATCCTCCAGCCTTAGCCTACCACGTAGCTGGGACTACAGGTGTGGCTGGCATGCCTGGCTAATCTATCCTTTCCTTTCCTTCCCTTCCCTTCCCTTCCCTTCCCTTCCCTTCCCTTCTATTCCCTTTCCTTTCTCTCTCCTTCCCTCCCTTCCTGTTTTCTTTCTCTTTCTTTTTTTTCTTTGTCTCTTTCTCCCCCTAACCCCACCCCCGACTCTCTCCTTCCTTCCTTCCTCTCTTTCTCTCTTTTCTGGAGAGACAGAGTCTTTCTTGTTTCCCAGGAGCGTCTCAAACTTAGCCTCCCAAAGTGCTCAGATAACAAACAGGAGTCACTGTGCCTGGCTCATACCACACCACTACTCCCATGTATACCACCACCATGATTCCTACGAATGCTATTAATTATTAATAATACCATCATTATTACCACCACAAGCTATTGATGATTCTAAATATTTTTCATACAATATTTCTTGCTCATTTGTTTCTCGCTCTTATCATGTAGGTAGAAATTTTCATTCATTGTTTGCATTTTTTCAGACATAGTAGCTTAAGGAAGTTAAGTAATTTGTCTGCCAAATTTAGAGTTTAAACTTAACCTAAGTCTATCTGATACTGAAGTCTCAGTTTTAATCACTAAATTGTATGATCTACCAAGTTTTAAAGGGTGAGAATTACAAAAGGGGTAGGGAGAATCTGATAGTGGAAACAATAAACATGAAAATACATTTTTTTGATTAAATCATCACTGTATACATTAATGCAGTCATGGGCTATAATATGCTGGTTTTATATACAGTTTGAAATATTGTCATCAAACTGGTTAATGTAGCTTCATGGTATTTTCTTAGTTATTGTGTTAAGACATTTATATTCTACATTTAGTAAGTTTCACATGTGCCCTTGTAAGACACATCATATTTCTTAAACCTCACTTGCTCATATAAAGACTAATTAGCAAGGCAGAATCTTATTATGCCTTACCCAAAGTGTCCTGAATCAAAATCTACATTTTACCAGGATCCCTGCATGAATTGTAAATTTAGAGGAGAAATGCTCTTTTTGACAGACTATTATATAGTCAAATTTGTAACTAAAATCTAGACTTCCTACATCTACGTGATTTTTCTCAACATAACAGGCTATCGACTCATGACTCTTTTATTTATTTATTTTATTCAATAGCTGTTTTCTTCTCTGTACAAGAAGTTTTATGCAAGGAGTTTAAACATTGAACGTGTATAAAACTACTAAGATTTTATTCTATTCAAAGAGAACAGTAGGAGCAGTAAATAGTTATTTATCATATTGTTTAACAAATGTCATAATAAAAATAAACTTTAGATGTAGGCAATATTTTTTATAAAAAACTAAATAAAGAAAATATTTTCTATTAACAAATAAATATATTGAGAAGAACATTTTCTTGATGTACTTATTTCCTCTTGTTGATACCGATAGACCACAGATCAGTGATAAGACAGGATTTATTTTGCATAAAAGAATAAAGAGAAAACACCAGAGCTTCTGGCAGAGGGAAAAACTAAAGTCAGAAAAAAAAAATCTCTCTGGGAATGTGTATATATATATTATATTTCCTCTAGGAGGTATATATATGGAGAGAGACCAACAAAAAAATGGGTACAATCCTTTCCTTTCCCAGGTCTAGGAAACTTACATGAAATTGACCTGGACTGGGAAATGGGGTTTCCACATTCAGGAGGGAGACGCTAAGGCACTGGCTTCTCCCCAGCAGTTGTCTGGCCCCTCCACCTTCCAACCTTCTGGTTCCTCTGCCTCCACACCAGCACCATCACCAACACCAACACCAACACCAACACCACCAGGGTGGAGACGGCAGGTCCTCCCCATAGCTCCACAGAGCTGGTTAAGGTGCCACCTGCCCTGTATCATTATGATATTTACTGTTTTTTTATTTTTAATTTACACACTTGTTCATAATGAAGAAAGTTTATCATTTTATTATTTCTAGAATGCATTTCAACATCTACAGAAATCAGAATTGCATTTAACCTCCTCATGTGGTAGCTTCTTTTCTTTAACTCATTCTGTATATATCTCATTTTTTTTCCCTATGTTAAAAGGGGTGGGGAGAGCCTGATAGTGAAAACAATAAACATGAAAATATATTTCTTAAACCTCATTTGCTCATGTAAAGACTAATTAGCAAGGCAGAATCTTATGCCACACCCAAAGCTTCCTGAATCAACATCTACATTTTACCAGGATCCCTTGTAGGTCAGTGGTAAGACAGGAATTATTTTACAGAATGTTAAACTGGTCTGAACTCCTGAACTCGAGTGATCTTCTCAACTTAGCCTTCTGAGTACTTGGGACTACGTGCATGTACCACACCATCTTAATTCTTTCCTTTAGAGATAACGTCTACTCAATATTAATTTGTAATTCTACTTATAAATTACTTTTCTTGAATTTCAAAAAATTAAATAGACTAGGGAGTCAAACACTGACTATTCATAATATCTTTCACTGGAAATGGTAAAAAATGAAATAGAGAAAGAGGATATTTTACTCAAACTCTAAAAGCTTAGTTTTTAGAACTTTAAATTCACTGAAAATTTCAGATTGAATAGTGATAGTATTTGATAAATATGATGCTATTGGTAGGCTGTCTTTTACATGTTTGTATATTCTGAAAAAAGAATCTCATTGCCTGCATAATCATTGGAAGTGTCTTCAAACAGCTTATGAAACAATTAAGGAACTAAGCATAGGAGTTTTGAATAGTTTATCATATCTCTAAGTGATAAGGAGTTTAGCAATTACATTACAGAACGGTGGTGGAGTTTAAAAGCAAGGGGACTTTAGATTTCATGGAGGCAACTGAACTTAATATTTTCATTTCAGAATAAATAAAAGTTAATTTTCTAATTCATACCCCAAAGTGGTATTCTAATTCATTAATTGCTTCTTCCTATATTAGATGAAATATTTATATCAAGAAAGCTTCCTTCACCTAAGTGTCTAGTATTTGGTTATCTGGTGGAATGAGGAGTGAAATGAAATTTCTTAATTTTTTTTTCAAAAAAGTGTTAAGACAATGAAAAATATCTTCTGTAGTAATCAACTGGTGGGTAGCACTTCTTTTTTGTTTAATTTTTTTTTAGCTAGCCTCATTATGAATTCATGCTTTAAATACATTGGACATATTTCAAACTATTGCAGTAAATACTGATACTCAAACTTTCTAAATGTTGGCCAACAGAAATCTTTTTTCAAGAAATTCCTGAGTAATTTCAGCATAACACTTAAAATGTCTTTGGAAGATTCTTTGCTTTCTGATACAAAAATATAGTCCATTTCATGGTGAATTTCTCCTTCCTTGGTCTTTTCTAAAAGAAGCCCTGATTCTTGCTAGTGAGAATTGTAGTGTGTGTGTCTATGTATATTAATATAGGTATTTGTAGATGTGTAGTACACACACACACACACACACACACACACACACATATATATAGAGATGAATCTGGATTTGATCTAGAGAGAGAGATCAAATCTGGATTCATTGAAAATAGGTGGTCATTGTTTCTAAGTTTGTTTCCTTGAAACAGAAAGTATGGGGGTTTTGAAGGATATTTTCTTAAGGATATTTTTGTTAAAATACTTCACCAATTTCACACTGCTACTTCTAATTTAAATTTAGACCTTCCAGGATTTTTACTTAAACTCTTTCTCATTATATGTGTTTCTCTTATATTCATGCTAAGAATTCCAGTTCTCAATAACACTGAGACTGTAAGAATTAAAGAGGAATTATTCATTTGCTTTATCTAACAGCACACATACAAGCATATCAGTAAAAATATCTCAACGCTAAAACACAAATATGACTGCTTAAATGTTTACATTTTCTGTGATAATTTAAAAATCACCTTTATTGAGGCATAACAATGTACAAAGAATTGAGCACTTCCACAGAGCATGTTTTGAGGTCATTGGACCAGGGCAAACACCCATGATGTCATCGCTATAATCCAGGCAATAGTTTTATCTTTAATACATATTTCCCTGGAGGGACTAGTCAAATGACAATGCCTTAAAATCACTTTTAATATTTCTTGCCTTTAAACTACCAACTGAAAACACAGTTTCATTTATTTCTTGTTTGATTTCTATAAATTTCTTTTAACAAATGCTGTAATTGCAAATGTACATGAAAAATGCTTATCTGTTTCCATAGTCGCCTGTGCAGAAGAAGCATTTTTAAAGAAGTCCAGTACCTGGGATCCCCCCTCCACCCTATTTCCTCCTTCCTCTTAGGAAGGACTGTTCCCCTCTCCTTAACATTTAAATTATTCTTCCCTTCAATATTTACTTTTTGTTCTTAATATAGACAGATATTTCTTTGTCAATAATTTGGTATCTATGTAGGTCCATGTTTTCATTCTTGTGGGTACCTTCATACTAAAAACTTTTACCATACCTTCGCGAATCCTCCTTTTTTGTTAAAGTATATCAGTTCCCTGTTATTAGTGATAATGAAATTAGCTACTAAATTCTTCCCTCTGTTCTCTTTTTTCCTCAGCATCTGATCTGAAGCAATTCAGTTTGACTCACAGTTAATAACTATATGGCCGTTAGTAAGCATAATCCATCCTCTCTTTTTTTTGGAGTATAATGATGTTATTCACATTTGATTCAGCCTCAATTTTGAATCAGCTCCATTCTGTAAATACTCTCCAGTTTTCTTTCCTTCATTTCCTAGAAATCATAAGTTTAGAATATTTTAAAATATTATTTCCTGAGTGCACCGTATGTTCAACTTTGAATCATATTTATTGAATACATTATCTAATTATAGTTTCATACTTTAATGAAATGATTAAATGAATTTAGTATAATTTAATATTTCTTCCCATATTATTTTTTAACTTCCAGAAAAGTTTGAAATTAGTTGTAGAATCTAAGGGTTGATTATTTCTCTCAAGAGATCAAGGTAGAAAAGCCCCAAATCAGTTCAAAATACTGAGAGTGCCATGGTGAGACTCTGTCTCAAAAAAAAAAAAAAAAGAAAAGAAAAAAAAAGAAAAGAATCAGAAGAGATGAGCATTGAGCAAAAGATGAGCATTGTCTGGCTTTATGGGCTGATGAGTGTGCTGAAAACTTGAAGGTTTCATGAATCAATAGTCATTTATTATCCTAAAAATTTTTCTCAATTTTAAGATAATTATTTTACATTTCTCTACAGATAAATAAAAACCTGGATTAATTCTCTACTTGTTATTATTAATAATTTGTGAATTGCAATTCTGATATCAAAAACTTAAGATGTAAGATCTTTTATCCCCCATTTTTAATATATAGCTGTACACATATTTTAACCTCTACATTGACATGTAACAGTATTTATTAAGCCACTTTTTCTATTAACTAGGGATTGACTTAAACTAACCTCCCAAATCAAAATAAGAGCAATAGTAATTAAAATTACTGTTGAGTTTGAAACAAAATGTGTGTAACCTCTTAATGAATGACGGTTACTTCCTGTGTTGGAGCAAATTGACGTTTCCACACTGCCACCCCCTTTATTTTTAATTTCTTTTTTATTTTAGATACTGCAGGGGTGCACACATTTTGGTTACATGGTTTGCGTTTGTACATTATAAGTCAATATTGTAAGTGTGCCCTTCACCCAGAGAATGTACATTGCCCCCGTTAGGCCTGAGTTTACCCTCTCCTTCCCGACCCCTTTCCCCCTACTAGATGTCTGCTGAGTTTTACTACCTCTGTTAAAGGTAACCAGCAGATGTATAATTCCTCTAATCTTGTTAAAATTGATAATGGAAGGATCTAAATCATCGGTTCTCAACCTGTGGGTCAGGACCCCTTTGTAACAATGAATTTATATTGCAGCATTAGGAAGGCTGAGAACCACTGATCTAAATGAAAGTGGGTTAACCATTTGCTACATGGCAATTTAAGGAAACGTATGCTCATTTGCTCCCCTTTTCTCTAAGTGTATCATACTGTCCCCACTGTGAGTCGGAGTACCATTTGGAACCTGAGATTTGTGGACCTTTTTAAAGTACCACATACTTCATTTATAAGTCATTAAAAATATTTTTATAGCAACATATTTATTGAGTACCTCTTATGTACAGGTCATTGCCACAGACATTTGTATTAAAACAATAAGTCATACACAAAGCAAGCCTTCTGATAACTTCCAGTCCAGAAGAGACTTGAAAGCAGGCATTCGTAATGTAGGGAAGAATGTGGCAAGTGAACCTTCCGTATAGAAGATCAGATTATAAAGCAATCAAAGGCCTGGGAAGTGGAATTCCAGGCACCTGGCTGGGCTTAAGTATTTCTTTAATATAATTTGATTTTATGTCATAAAATGCACTCTTAAAATGCACAATATAGGTTTGGACAGTCCCACTTGGCAATTGTGTATCTGTGGGAGTAATATTGTGTTGGCAAAGAGATAAATGAGATATCTCATTTTACCTTTAACACTATTGGATTTCTGGCCAACAATTTAAATAGATCATCAAGAAATTGATCTAGAAATCTTAATGAAGACCTTACTCTGGCAATCAGAAACTCATACCATAGCTTTTAGAAAGTTTTGAATTTGTGGTTGGGAGAAGGTGCATGTGCCCATAATCCTAGCCCCTTAAGAGGCTGAAGCAGTACTGCTCAAGGCCCGGAGTTGAAGGGCACAGTGAGATCTCCGTCTCTATAAAAATAATTTTTTTAATGTATCTGGCCCAGGGGCTCATGCCTGTAATCCTAGCACTTTGGGAGGCCAAGGCAGAAGGCTCTCTGGAGCCCAAGACCTTGAAGTTACAATGAGCTTCAATTTGGCCACTGCATCCCATCTTGGGTGACAGAGTGAGAGTCCTATCTCTAAGAAAAAGTAAAATAAAAATAAAAAACAGAATTTGTGCCAATACATTTTAACATTCCTTATGCTTATGATGTTTTGTAAGTTATAATAGATTTGTTTGAAATATGTCATGATTTAGACCCAAGAAAATCTTTTTAAAATAATTTGTAAAAAAATTTTTAATATATATGAACTTTTAAAGGAACCTTTTAATATGTTCATATAGTGTCTTGGTGCACACCACAATTTTACTGAGTCATGAGCACAAGTATGAACTTAGATTTCAACTCTATAAAGAACTCACTACCTACCGTTTCATAACTTTGGTTAAATCTCTCAGTATCATACCTGTATTTGTTGAGGATCACTTCTACAGCCCATTAGACTTATTTAATAGATGCTAAAGAAATGTCACTGATTTCTACTGGGAAAACTCCATTGATTTTAACTAGGTGAATTAGTTCCTTTCTATATATTGAGATGATAGCAAACCATTTGTATGTGCACTTCTGTGAGCTTAATAGCCTTTTAAAGCATCTATGTAGCATAGAGGTTAGGAATTAGGCCTGATTTTCTGTGCATGAACAGACTGATGAAATTGTCAAATAACTAAGTTAGAGAAGACCTGGGTATTAGAGACTATTTACCATTTCATAGACATTACACAATTAAACACATAATATTTTTCTGCATTTGGTTATATTAGGGCAAAGTAGTAAAAGGAAAAGTAATTTGGGGGATAAATATAGTAGTATCAGTTTTAGTATCAGTTTAGCAGTTCTGTAATATGACAGCTGAATCCAGCACAGAGTGGGCCTGTAATTATATCTCATCTGCCTCACAATGTGCTCATCAGCACAGAAATCTGAATGTTCTGAGATTTTAGAGATGCTGTAGCTTTACTTTAGGATGCAAGGTGGTGCTGTTTCATTTTACAAACAAAAACCAATGCTGCAAAAATCTAGCACAGCTAGAATGCAGACATCGTATCTTAGAAAGAGAGCAAGAAGCACAAGCAGCCAATTCCATACCTCTACTGCCAGTTATGATTTTGTTTAATGGAAAAATAGATAAATTATATCTATATACACTGCACAATGTAAGTACAGAGGCAATAACGATATTCAACCAAGGATGAAATGCTCATTTTTTAGTAGTTTACAGGGTTCTGCGGCCTACGATATTGGTAGAGATTACAAAGGCCTGGCCTTAAGGGAATAAAAATATGTGCCTTATGAAAAATAAGTGAAAGTTAAAGATTATTTCTAGTTATTTTTGGCTTTCTGTACTGACAACACTACTTTAGTGATTTTGAAAATGAAAATCCAAGCTCCTTTTTTAATTCTTAGCTTACTGCCCTGTGTACGAGTGCAAACCAAAGGATCCACTCTCTCCCATCTGTTAAGGTGCCAATCACCTCTGCCCAGTAACTCTGTGAATTTAACTGCTACAAAGAGTGAGGCTTTCTTTCATATTAACCTTTCTCTAGATGTGACATTACTTGGCATAAAGAAGATAAATTAGAATTCGAGGTCCTCTTTCAATGTCAAATTTCCTGTGCGACATCAGTCAATTTAGTAATCTTTCTGGGCCTATTTTTAAATACAGTTTAAAGAGAAGTTTAATGCTAACGTTTTTATAGTAATTCTTGAGGAATTTGTTAGGTTTGTAAAAGAAATTGAGAAGAATTTTTTTTTTTTTTAAGTCACAGACATGTTTGATTAGTAATGATTGGTAATGTAGAGCATTTGCTCCGTGTTTGTTGATATCCTTGGCAGATACTTTGCAAAAATAATTGCCACCTGTAATAGTTTTGTCAGGCCTGTCTTTGTACCTCAATCTATTAATCTTATATCTGTTGGCTATTGAAAAGGAAAATTAACACTGAAGTTCTGCTAAGGACTTGTGAAATATAATATCCTTGACTGATTTTTTTCAACCTATCTTTTTACCCTGACACATCAGTTATTCAAATGCTACTCTGAAAATCAGCATTAATGCCAATTTCCTTTTCTTTTTATACTTTCACAATTTCTTTACTAAATGCTGACTTGTATTTTAGGGAAGAAACAACTGCTTTATTCTCTTATTCTGGCACAAAGGAGACTTATTTAAATAATGTTTTATACTTGGCTTTACTGACAGAATAAATAGTAGACTCATTTAGTGATGATATTGTATTATATGCTGTTATTTATTCTGTGGCATACAGAAACCTCATTAATGTAACCTTGAAATGAAATTTATGCCAGCAAGATTAAGTGAATGAGGATAAAGGAAGCAAGGTAGTTCACTCAGCAAGAAAACCCTATCATAAAAATGTTTAATAGATAGTAACTAGCCTGGGTCTGCTGAAGGGATCACATGACCACTAATATTTTCCCCCTTTCCCTAAAACTTAATGTCTAGACACTATGGCACAAATATCAGAGATTTTTCCTTTTTGAAAAGTGTCTGGTATCTTAGAAGGCGCTGTTGTGTTGGCATATAAATTATGCCTTTGAGTCTCATAGGATTTGAAATAGCTATGCAGCTGATTGCTGTGTGGTCTAGGAAAAATTAAGTTCTGTGTGGTTCCATTCCTTACATACATTTACAGAATGGGGATAATAATTTTTTATAGTTGCATATATGAGATGTTTCATATATAGTCCTAGCAAACAATAAGAATTAACTAATTACTAGAGTTTCTGTTTTCTAGTAAATACACATTTTTAAAAAAATCTTCAAATGCTCTCAAAACACACAATTTTTCAATTTTACTCATTTGTTTCCTATCAGGTATATCTGAGAGAGGGAAGTGGCTAAAAAAAAATTCATTGCTTCCAGAGAGAATAGTACAGAAAAAGCAGGACTAGGGAGAGGTAGGGAGTAACTTGACAGTGGAGGAGCTCGGTGTCAAGGCCAACATGGGCAGTATCAGTCATTCTGGTGTGTGGATCCTTGATGTGACATAAGGAAGTGGAAACCTTCCTCTGGGGTCTTTCTCCTCAAACACATAACCCTAGTCTAGTCATGAGATAAATACCAATTAAGGGATAGTGTACAAAATACTTGACCCATACTCCTCACTACTCTCAAGGTCATCAAAAACAAGGAAAGCCTCAGAAAATGTTATATCCAGGAGGAGACTTATGGAGGCGTGATGACTGAGGTAATGTATCATTCCAGATGGAATCTTGAAACCCAAAGAAGACATTAGATTAAAAACTAAAAAGATTTGAATAAAGTGTGGAGTTTAGTTATTAATGTGTCAGAAATGGTTTATTTATTATGATAAATGTATTTTTGTAATATATTTATAATATGTTAAAATAGAGGTAACTACGTAGAGGGTATTATAGACACATTGTCTTCTTTTCACATCTTTGGTGAAATTAAAACAGGTTTTTTTTTTATTAAATCATAGCTGTGTACATTAATGTAGTCATGGGGTACAATGTGCTTGTTTTATATACCATTTGAAATATTTTCATCAAACTGGTTAATATATCCTTTATGGCATTTGTTTTATTAAATAAAATTTTAAAAAATAAATAGTCACAGTTTTAATGTGTTCATCAAAATAAATTTTTCCTGCTGGATAAATACTTACAAAATGATTTATACATAGCAATTTTTTCTGCTTATAAAAGAAATATAAATTTATTTGACAAACTTTAGAAAGCATTAACAAATAGAAGAAAATTTAAAATCACTGAAACTCCTTTCCAAGTAGTAACAATTATTACCATTTTGTCTTTTTTTCTTTTCTTTTTTATATTTATATAAATACATTTTTTAAGTAAACATTTTTGTACCACACGCCCAGGTGTCATTTTGTCTGCTCTCTAAATATACAATGAATAAATGTCTACCCATGACACTAAACTTTCCTTTATTGCAAGAGTGTAAAATAGTTTATTTTTAAAATAAATGCTAACTTCAATCTAACGTTCCTAGCTATTAGAAGTGCATGGCTGAGAAGGAACCAGGAGCCATGTCTTAAGTCATTAAGAGGGGCTGACATACTTGGGCAGTGATATATGTCATAAACCAATGAGTTTCAACTGGTGTACCATGGAACACTGGTGTGCTGTGAGAAGATCTTTTGAGGTGCATGAAAAATTTTAAAGGTCTTTAATTGATTCTTTTTTAAAAATCAACATAATGTAAGTGTGCCAGGGAAGTTTAACTGTAGGTTCAAGGGATATAAAAAGGTTGGAAAAACACTGCCGTAGACCCATGTGAAAGTTCTCACAGTACACAGCCATGTATGTCTTGCCCCACATCTACATTGTTTTTCTCTATTTTTGTCATTCAAATTGCTTACGTGATTGCAAGACCAAGAAGTCCCTTGATCTGCCTCGGCAAACTGGAAATCCAGGAACACCAATGCTATTGTTCTAAACTCGAAGGCTGGTAACCAGGAGCACTGCCGTTCAAGGGCCACAGGTGGCTGTCTCAGCTCAAGCAGAGGGGGCAAATATGCCCTTCTTTTACCTTTTTGTTCCATTCAGTCCCTGAAAGGATTGGATGATTCCCACCACCTCCTTTGAGGTGGTTTTCTTTACTTTAGCTACTAATGCAAATGCTAATCTCTCCACTCATAGACAACACCCAGAATTATTTTACCAGGTAGTTCAGCATCCCTTTGCTCAATCTAGGTGACACATTAAGATTAACCATTACATGTCCCCTTTAGTAGCAATGGCCAATTTCAGTGCCTATGTGATACTGTGGAACATTCCTTTTGGTTGTGTTTTCCCTCCCAACTTCCTTGAGCCTGCTTACCACAAGGAGATGGAGGTAAGCATCAAAAATTAGTAAGCTTGAAGATGTGTGTACGAGAGTATTTCTTATTATGAATCTGAGTCATCCTCTAATCAGTTCTCTAACTTAAAAGAAAGCACTTGGCCATCGTCACTATAATCAGCCAGAAATAGCCATTTAATGTTGGGTGATACTGTCTGATATACTTATCCAGCCCAGGCAGAATCATGGGTAGTTTAAAGATACGATGTTATTTTATTAAAATGGGATAATAATATATTCATGAACATTTCATTCACTTTTATTTGAATCAGAAGAAAAAGAAACAGGAAAAACCAAAGGATTTGATGAACTTCAGATAAATGTTTCTTCATTATAGGGTGTGTTATTGGATAAGGATTGGGGTTTATGAAACACATTATGAGGGTGAGTCATTATGTGTCTGATTTTTTTCAATCTCTGTGTTTCAGTTTTTTATGGTATCAGTTTACTCTGGCTATAAATGATGAGGTAATTAGCTGCAGGATAGGGCTTATTAATAGGCCTATTAACATGACTGCCTGAGACATCTAGGTAACTGATCCTTGTTCTTGTTACAGACCCAGGCTAAGGAATGTACTTACATCAGGCTGTGTAAGCCTGGAGAGAGTGATAAATGGTATCTGTGCTGATGCTGGGTGTATGGGACCTCAGCTTATTACTATATTTTACATTATGTAAACTCTGAAATTGATGGGGAGCTCTTGGCCCAGTGGAGATGGTCCTGGGCACATATTAAGCTATCTTGAATTAACACTATTGCAACTTTAAATTTGTAAGTGTATGTTTCAAGGCAAGGCTGGTAGGAGACCAGAAAACATCTGAAGTGACTCACACACAATCAGACGTTATCTCTGCCAACTCCTTTTGAAGACTTTAGGGTCCGGATTTTTATATTTTCATTGGCTCAAATGTGTTGATTTCTCCTTTGTGTACTAGATATTACTGACTTTTTCTGCAATCCTATGTAAGTAAACTTTCTGTGATGGATTTAAGTGGTGTGTGTGCTTGTTTTTTCTCTTAGTTTTCTCCTACTTTTGACACAGGATAACAGTGAAAATACGGTATAATTTTATCGCTTTCTTCTTTCTCAGAATAGTTATATGAATTATGATATATTATTATTATAATTTAAGGCAATTATTTCTGTTTTGTAAGCATTACTTCTATACAAAGTAGTTATTTGTGTCATATATACTCTGGTATGTATATACACACATATGCATGTATGTATGGTGCTTACTTTTTCTTTTTTACAAAGTCATTCAATTAAGTTTGCAAACTCATCCTAGAAAAAGTGCTACATAACTCATTGCTGATTATCACTATGGTCACACTCTAAGTACTCCCCTTGGCCATACTGTGACTATAGTAATTAATATTTACCAATGAAGTATATAGCACTTTTTCTAGGATGAGTTCAAGAACTTAGCTGACCTCCTTTCAACATCTTCTTTGTTAATATTATATATTGTAAATTTCTTGATGTTCGTCTAATATCCTCCAAGAGGGATCATAGCAGCTGTATTACCTGAAATGATAATTGAGACATAGATTGTACAGTCTCCAGGAGTCTTTGGTCCATATTTGTTTCTTTCACAACTTTGTACATATGGATTTATTAGCTTCTGGTATTGCACACTATGAAGTAAAGTCTCAAATAAGCCTTATTTTTTCTTCATTGTGTCCTTATTAATCTTCCGGGGTGACTAAAGATTCTTTCTTTATCCTGGGTATTTAATAACACAGTTAGGATATGACCCAGTGTTAGCTGTACTATCTCAGACTGGAAAATGATGTGCCACCCAATCCACAGAAGCTTGTTCCTTCATTTCAGACATTTCTCATATCCCTCGTCATTGAATACTTTCTCATTCTATTTTTTAAGTTCCCTATTTCAGGAATGTAAATTTTTCTGATGTATTATCTGTATTGCACCACTATTTTATTTATTTTAGTTTTTAGAGTCAGGGTCTTATCTGTCACTCAAGCTGGCACGTAGTGACACAATCATAGGTCACTGCACAGGCTCAAGTGAGGCTACTGAGTAGCTTAGACTACAAAACCTCTTGAGTAGGTAGGACTACCAGTCATGTGCTACTAATCCTGGCTAATTTTTTAAAACCTTCTGTAAAGACCGTGTTCTCACTAAATTGCCCAGGCTAATCTTGAACTTCTGGCCTTAAGCAAACTTCTTGCCTTAACCTCCTAAATTGATGGTGTGACCCACCATGCTCACCCCAAATTGCACCACCTTTATCTTCTCCCTAACTGCTTTAATTTATCTGAGTTCTTTGTGATTATCTGATTACCTCAGGACTTATTTATGTATCAGAATTTCCATTTCATTTTTTCATATATCCCATTCTTCTGTTTCTAAATATATTAGTTATCTTTTTAATTCAGCCCTTAGTTCCATAGCACTTATAAAAAATATTTTGTTCTCCTATTTAATTTCTAATTTTGATGTCTTGTTTTTCTGATTTTTCTTCTTATTTTGCTGTTCTGTTACATCAAATCTCTCCTGGAAATGCTTTATTTCAGTTAGTACTGGTTTTACTAGATTCAATAATAAATTCTCAAATAGAATTGGTCAAAAGAAATGCAGATTTATTTTCCTCTTATCTCCATGATGTCCCAGGTTGGTGGGTGATTCTTTGCATAGATGTTCTTAGGACTTGGGCTAATTATGATTCTAGATCTTCAACACATAGCTTTCAAGTTCATTTTAGTCATTTACATTCTTGTCAGGCAGAAGGAAGATACTTTCAGGGCCAGAGATTTGATTTCTCTGTAACCCTGACAGGTATACCTTCCATATATTATTTACCTCCATAGGCAACAGCATAGTTATATGTATGCCTACACTTGATTATACAGGTAATGTGATCTTTAACTGGACTTCAATCTATGGAGGGAAATTGGAGTTGGTAAGACTGTAGTAGTTCCACACCTTGTATTCTTTGGCTTATATTTTTTCCAGACTGAATAATTATATTTATTTTTTATTTTGTAGCATATTTGCAGATTTCATTTGTCATTTCATTTCCTTTGGATGATGTTTAAAGAATTTTGCCTAAGCTTTCTTTTTGTTCTAATATATTTTGTTTAACATATCCTTGAATTTTTTTTTTGAGATATGTTTAATTTACCCTCTTAGCTAACTTTTGTAAAACAAGCATTTTACATTCTAGCCATACTTTTTCGTCATTGGGCTAAATTAGCCATTCTCTTAAGCAAGAGAATGTAAGAAGAGAGTTAAAAGTAGTGTCATGAGACTTTAGATTCTATTTTTTTTTTTTTTTGGTAACTGCAAATATATTTTTAATTTTCAAAGTACATTTATATTTCACTGAGTACTGAGAAAGGGTAGTACTTGGTAGCCTTTAATAAACAATGATTACTTTTACCAGAATATTAGTGAAATTAATTAAGAATGTATTTTCATTATGTTTATTTATAGTCTATGAGAACCAATACAGGCAACTTGTTCAGCAATAAAGAATATTTCCATATAATGTCTAATGGAAAACTATAAAATCATTCCTTTATATCCAATCAATGAATGCTATATGCATTGCCATAAACTTGAAGGGGCAAGTCTTCATTTGGTATTTTGGTAAGGGAATTAAATGCCCATTCCTTAAGTATATCTGAGATTTCACTTCGAAGGAAGAGAAAGTATAATTCTCCACTTGTCATCTGAACTTCTAGTGGAAAATCAATACTCTTTAGGTAAACTTCATTTTCCACATTGGAAAAACAGCTGGAAATAATTTCTAGTTTTTGTGGCCATTATGAATTTGTTCTCGAAATGTGGATGAGGGACCTTTAAGTAGATTCTATGTGTTTTATGATTTTGTGTCTAAATTTGTAAAGGCAACGAAAGTCCTTCATTATTTTGGTAAATGAATAGACCATTCCTAATTCTAAATGTAATGGCTCATGCAATAGAGAAAATACACATTGTTTGCTTAAAAAATTTGGAGATATGAGCATTTACGTATATGATCAAATATCAAAAATACAACACAATGCTGACATCAAACACTCATTAGAAAAATAAAAGAAGTCAACTTTACAAAATAATATTCCTTGGATGACAATGGAAAATTTTTAGTTGATGTAGAACGTAAAGTCTCTGGGGAGAGGACCTGTGCTGAAACTGCAGCTTCAGTTACACACACAGCAGCGATTCTGTGTGTCTGGAACACAAGCCCTGCGCTTGGATTTATGACTGCCATGTGCAGTGTATTCCATATATACTGTTTTTTCTTTTGCTCTAGTTTCATTTTTATAGACTGCCATATACTATATATGAACTCCTTTTTACACTAAACACTTTGGCAAACTCACCTCAGTGTTTAAGGAATTGCCTGCCTATTTAAGAACTTGGCTTAAAACCACAAAGGGGCAAATGGTAGAAAGATGGCAAAAATCTGCTTTTAGATTAACAGCCAATGAGCAGAAAATAGACACTGACACACAAGTTAGGCTGAGTGTCTAAAATAAGTTATGCTTAATTATAAACTATGCGAATTTTTAATCTGCATTAAACCACAGGTTTCGTTGGGCTTTCAAACCTGTGAGGCAAGGGAGTTACTGTGCGTGTCCAGTGTTTGGGAAGATCTTCATTTCAGGTGTTTAGAATCCTGCACAGAGATGTCACATGTGATTTTTAAGGTGTCCTTGATCATTTTGTTCTATTTTTTAATTTGATTTTTTTCAAATGAGATTATTTTGGTCCCAATAGTTTGCTAAGTTGAGTTCAATTTTTTCCCCTGCATTCCTTAGATTACAATAATACATATGGAGTGTGCATGATAGCCACATTTCTGTCACTGGAAAGCTAGCTATTGTGATGGCACGATGTGGTCGTTAGGTATATAACTGAACATGTTATAAAACTCTACTAATGTTCCACCTGCATCCCATAGATATGCCTCCCTCACAGTATCTTCACCTCAGCTGAGGACAATAGTTCATTCTCTCCGATCTTGCATCTAATTAGTCCAAATGTTAGATCTATTTTAGATCTATATAGTTAGATCTATTTTCAACATTCTCTGTATCCTGGAATCTGAACATCATCCTCACTCCACCAGCATCACTCTGACCCAGGCTACTAGGACCTCTTTCCTGGATTATGACATAATCTCCAGTCAGGTCTTCTGGGTTCAACCGTCACTCTGAGAGTCTGCCTGTAGCCCAGCATCCTGTTACATCCCCAAACTTCAGTGACACAGTGCAACCATAAGGCCCTCTAACAAAGTAAGAGTATGAGCTAGTTTTGGCTATATATTATTACATAAGGCTTAGCTCTGGGAAGGAAAAATGTAGATAATTATCTAATCGATACATGATGCTGTACAGAACACATTCTATATTTAAAGACTCTGGCTGAAGAAGCAGACTAATCTAAATTCAAATTCAATTTCCCCCATTAGTTACTATCAACTATGATTTTAGAAATGCGATTACTGTCTCCAAACCTCAATAGTGTGATCTGTAATACGTGATCAAAACAATACCACACCATTTTATATTCTTATTATAATAATGTTCAAGACTGATACACCAAACTCCATCAGGAAAACATAAACCACCTCATATACTTATAATGTTTCTAAAAGAGCAGAAAGCTCCTACTTTTTAGTTTGGAGAGATATAGGATGGTGCTACTAGTGACTCAGGGTCATCCTTGCAAACTGAGAGACATAACGAATATGTCAAGAGCAAGCCGAAACCACAGAACAGCCACAATTAAAAACTGCCTAGCAAAGATGAAGGTGACAATACCCTGGCATCTCTCCAGTGCCTTCTAAAGTCACTCCCAGCAGTGTCTCCATGGTCAGTACAGCCATAAACCAGCTGACTGTGGATCTTGAGAAATACATTTCAAAGAAATGAGTTCTTTGGAATTGGTACATGTCAAAGTAACACCGAATTGCCTAGGTAAATATTTCTTGCAGATCATGCTTTTTATTGCTTTTACCCCCCCACATATATATGTATATTATATATATGTGTGTATATATATGTGTGTGTGTGTGTGTATCAAACTTCTTTTTTTTTGTACAAAAGGTTTTTATTGGTGGAGGGGATGCTGCGGAGCAGTACCAAGGAGGAAAGAAAAGAGAAGAGAAAAGAGGGAGAGAGGAGAGAGAAGAGAGGAGAGGGAGGAGAGAGGGAAGAGAGAAAATCAACCTTCTCAATGGGAATAAAGATTACATATAACTGTCAACTGGGAAAGTACACCAGCTATAAAATTTTCAGAAAAAAAAAATTGTACGGTGTTAATTGCAGTTCTTCATTGATGTAGAAACATGAAGAAGCCCTTGAGATATCTGAGTCATGTAAATGGAAAAAAATAACTTAGCCTCAGTTGAGATCCATAAACAAAAATAAACAAAGCTGGTGATTAAAGTAGTTACAGTCATCATTAACTATTTTCATTCATGATCAATAGGAAAAAGTCCTATCAGTTTTAAATTCCCATCTATTGTGTTGAATGATACCCATTTACAAATGCGCATGAACATGACCTTAGAACGTAGAGGCACAGTCAGGAAGTATGTCCGTGCTAAAACCTGCTTGCAACACTAAAGACGTTAAAAATACATGTTCTGCAAGACTTTGAAATATCTGAATTTCTATTTTGGAAGTGAGCTCAGCCTTGTAGTATGGCAAGGAAGGAGCTCAGCAGTTACCCCAGATGAGAAAAATCAAGGAAGCTGCATTATTTTTTACTGGGTTAACATAAAGCCTAAGAGTCACCCACATATACCCAAACAATCTAAAGAAAAAGCATAGAGGCTCAGTATCAATATTAGTAAGGACCGATTGTTTCTATGTCTACAAAATATTTTTGGTTTGATCCGTTTTCTACTTGTAATTGGGTAAGATCAGGTAGACAGCAGACGTTTTGATTGCTCTGGCTAATTCTGTGGCTATGCTCTGCTGCTGTCATTAGTCGCATTAGTTCAACATTTACAGAAAGAAACCAGGAAGCTAATGCTCTAGGCTAGAAATTAGGCTAAGAATAAAAAGGAAATTAAATGTAAGACATGAATTAATACCGAATCAAACTCTGGCAGTAAGAGGGGGCCTTTATTATTCAAGATGAAGCTTTTGAGAAATAAGATTATACAAACTTTAAGAATCCTGTCTAAATTTTGTTTTGCTACCTCCAGGATAATTTTCTTTGAGGTTAACAACAGGCGTCTTGTCTGCTGTGTTTATATTCCAGAGTAGTCACAATATATGGCTGTGTGTCTGTGCTGTACACAGCTGCGTGGCTCTGCAGTAGGAAGAGTCCTAAACTAGTTGATATGAAGAAGTCCAAGCAGCTTGCACATGAACTTTATAATCTTGTTAAAGGAGGGCAATAATAAATGGAAAGAATTAGCATTGTGCAACTTATTTTAAGCAAGTATGACCACATTTGTTTCCTTCAGGATTACATAGAAATATTGACAAGTAACAACTCTTGGTTTTAACCTAAGCTGTAAGCCACCGTTACTGCTGACCTTTCTCTAATTTTTCCTTCTTGAATAAAAGCAGCATTTGAATTTCTCAGTACATTTCAGTGTTGCCTAAAAGACAAACATTTTTCTATAAAAACTTTCTGAAGAGCTTTGTGATTGGGTTATAGTCTTTAGGTAAATTTCATCACTTTTTTCTTCTTTAAAAAAAATTCCTTTCTATTCCGTTTAGAATGTACAACGTGGAGTAAAGTCACTCATTAGGAAGCACTGCTAATTAGATTCACCCATAACTGTATGACTTTAAGTTATTGTGTCCTTTAGATTTAAATGATCTCTAATGCGTTTAAAGTTAATATTTGATGAAAACTTGTTAATATTTAAATAGTTTGCCTAATGCAACAGTTTCTACTGAAAATGGGAATATATCATGTAATCTTGTGGAACTGAAGGAAGGCAAAACTACAAATGATCTTTCGTTTGGTTGGTTACATTTTACTATTTTCAAGACTTCAGACTTTCCAGAAGTTCACAAATAGAACTATTATGAATCTGAATGAGTTGATAACTTTTACGTTTTCATTTTGAATGTGCTTATATTGCACTTTTGTTATTTTCTAGAGACTTTAAAATTTATTATCAGCCTATATTCCTATATTTTCTTTTTCTTTTTTTTTTTTTTTTTAGAGAAAGAGTCTCACTTTGTCGCTCTTGGTAGAGTGCTATGTAGTCACAGCTCACAGCAACCTCCAGCTCTTGGGCTTAGGCGATTCTCTTGCCTCAGCCTCTCGAGTAGCTGGGACCTGCCACAACACATGGCTATTTTTTGGTTGCAGTTTGGCTGGGGCCAGGTTCAAACCTGTCACGCTTGGTATATGGGGCCAGTGCCCTACTCACTGAGCCACAGGTGCCATCCAGCCTATATTTTC
The DNA here is from genome assembly GCA_963575145.1 of Galago senegalensis. Lineage (NCBI taxonomy): Eukaryota > Metazoa > Chordata > Mammalia > Primates > Galagidae > Galago > Galago senegalensis. The sequence continues at coordinate 31,968 of CAUYTI010112090.1, forward strand.
AATAGTATAAAACTATTTATAATCTGATGAATAAAACATAAAAGATTGATGAATTTTCAATTTTGATTTACCTAGATTTTACATGTTAAATTAAGTTGGTGACTTTATTAGTAGCTCTGTAGAATAGTCCATGGTTTCTAGAAAAAAAATATTATTTTAGCAGGAAAATATAAGGAAGATTTAAAAATTATTAGTGTTGTAGAAGACTGTGATTTAGAGCACTTAAGGAGCAGTAGGAGAGATTTCAACTAGAGTGCTAGCAGTGCAGCGTTGTGGCTCAGGGAATGGCCTCAGCATCACAAAGACAGGATCTGGTTGGACCCTGGCTTGTTTATGTTGATGTTTTTTCAAATTGTGCTTCACGGTTTATTATTAAGAATAAGGTGACTTATTTTTAGTGTCAAGTGGCAGAATTTCTTAGCCTCATCCCTTCCTTAGCAGGATACTGGGGAAGAAATAGATAACATATGCCTTAAAAGTCCTTTTCTTTTCTTTTTTATTTTAGTATAGCAAATCCTCACTTAATATCCCTGATAGGTTCCTGGAAACTACAACTTTAAGCAAAAGAACATACAAAGAAACCAATTTTTCTATAGGCTACATTGAGATAAATAAGAGTGGAGTACCTGAGGCTGATTTCTGTTCACAAAAACATCGCCAAACTTCTAAATAAAGACCAAAACACTTCCTCTGTTAAACCCTGAGATTTATATAAGCTTCCCATACGTTTAAGGAAGATTAATGGAAACAAGGTAATTACTTACCTGCGTGTCCTGCCTGTTCCTGTTCAGGACTGCAGGTGGACAGCAGAGCCAGGTGGGAGCCAGCCTTGGACAGGACACGGTTCCTTCAGAGGCACAGTCACACCTCACTGCTCAGACCACTGAGACGCGCCAGTGGACAGAACTGCGCACCTTAGAGATGTGGGAGAAAACTGGAGGCTCTGGAGGAGACCCACACGGACATGGGGAGAACGTGCAGACTCCAGGCAGCAGCTCTCACTGGAATTGACTTTTTTTTTCCACATCAGCATTAAAAGGAAATGACATTGAATGAAATGCTGTTATTTTATTTGTGGACCTGCTGTCCACAAATGTTCCGGAATAAAAAGGATGATCTTAGGGGTGTCCTATATCTGTTTGTAACTAGTTAGGACTTAGAAAGTGGGTGCAGGTCCATCTCTGTTTGCACATTTTCCAATGTCCTCTTAGAATTGAGGTGCCGTTCTGAGACAGTCACATACCATGCGGGGGGCGGGGGTCAGGGCTGGTTTCTTTCTCCCATCCCTGACCTCCCCCACACTGGTTTGCGACTTTAAAAATGCATTTCGATACATTTATATTTGACATTTCTCAAGAACTTTCACTCAAAAAATCCACATCAATATCTTACATATACATGAAGAGTTTGACCAAAAAAACCTTATTTTCAATGGTAATTTTCATTTTTTTTCCTTTTTGGTATATTATTCCATTTGTTACTCAAACTTATAGAAGTTCTCATGAATATAGATTAGAAAAGATGTATTTTGCAGAGGAAGAAATTGAAAACTCAGAGAAAAATGGTTTTCCTGAATAAATGGAGTGCTCCTTGAAATCTGGGTTGTTTTGATTTTGGAGGGAAGACACTGCCCCAGAGGCCGCACCAGGCCAGAAATCCTGGAGAAACTGACTCTGCTTGCTTGCCGGGAGTGGACAGTCCCTCTGCACGGAAGACTTCTGTCACCTGTGGAAACAGTAACTTCTCTCAAGAGTTCCACAATTGGAAGTAATCCCTCCTTTCCCTCTCGGGCTCTCTCATCATGGAGATTTTTGTCCGCTCTCCTGGTGTTTAATTATTCATCTTCGTGTTTTCCCGAGACTGCAAAGTCAGGAACCAGGATTTATTTATCTTTTTGTCTTCCAAGAAAGTATTTTTCATATGATAGGGCTACATATGCATTTAATTATTTAATAAAATACATCATTAGATAATGTGTGAGAAAAGAAATTCATGCGAGACGATGGAGAAAGCACGGCAAAAACATTCAGGAACTACACAAAACTGAAGTGACACACACGTCAACAGTCTCTCCAATAAGCTGGACAAATAAAGGATCCAACCTGTAGGAAGCGTGTGGGAAGGTAAGTAAAACCATTATAGGAAGAACCAATGAAAGAGTCCTTATTTAAAATGCCAGATGGAAAATTTGCATTGAACTCCTGCAGTGGGTGATGGGAGGTGGAGAATTATGGGGAAGTTGAGCGACTTTATTTGGACCGTGTAAGCCACTGAGAAGACAAATATTCCTGCTATGTGTTGATTCCTTGAAAAATTTTGAGTGAATAGAAAATGATTCTACACAAGGTGCTGAGAGTTCTTAGGGCAAAACCGCATTCCAGAACTCCTATGAAATCCTCCTAATTTTGATGATGGAAGTTTAGAGTATAATGTGGCATATTGTTATACTTCTTATGCCTTGTGAATCAGTTTTAAAAATTCAGTACCTTGAGAGTAGAAATACTAACTTTCTTGACTCATAAAATAAAAACAGGCAATTCTTCTATCCTTCAGGATATTCCTGTCTAGAGCAAGAAGACAAAGGGGCTGATACTACTGCCCTTGGCACAGTCATACATATTCCTAGGATTTCTTAATCGTAACCGTATGGTTTGTACAAATTACATATGTGAAAATGTTTCTGAGTGGTTCCCTTTCCCCTAGTGACCACATGATGATTGAAATACAGCATTACATACTAATCTTGCCTCATTTAAGTCAAGCAAATAGGAAAAATTACCCATGTTTTAAGCAAAGTCAAACATACTCCTAAAACTCTAAAATAATTTCTAGTTTAGCACCATAGACAGTACACAGCATTGATTCAGAGTTTGTTATAGGACATGGATTTCAAGTAGATTCCAGGAGTGGCTCAGTGGCTATTATATGTGTTTGGGAAATTTTCAATGAAATCTGGAAATTTAAAAACGTTTAGTGTGGCTATAAAGCACACTGTCTTCATATGGAAACTTTACAATACACTGTATGTATGTGTAAGTTTGTTGTACTTTACTATTCGTTTGCTGTTGCAAACATCACAAGTTTAAGAATATTCATCTATTTATTTCAGCCAGATAAATTAGAATACTTTCAGTTCCCTTTTGCTAATATGCACGTCTCTCTTTTTCTCTCTGAGGTTTTTTAATCCACTTCATTATTCATATGACATTAGTACAATAGTTCTTAAATATTCCAAAAAAAGATATTGATAACATTGAAAAACATTTGGTCATAGGCAGATGTATTTTAGCTAACTCGATACATATGTTGAGAATCCTCAGAGAGGGCCGACATGTGATTCATACCATAAGGCTTTCCCAAAAAGATGGTAGAAATTGACATAAAGGTTACCATTTACGTTTTCAAAAGTACTTACTATTTTAAACATTACAGTTGACGTGCTATTAATAAGGCACGGGAGAACAAAAGATTTGAAAATGTGCTAGTGTTTTATAACTATTGAGCATTGACTCATGGCCATCATCGTAGTCATGGTTTGGCATTCATCCATGCCAGTCATTTCAAAAGATGTTTATGTTTGCATCATTTGAGTTCAATGATTTGAATTAATTTTCAATCACTTGCATGAATAAAAATAGTATAAATTGACTTAAATATAAACGAGTCACATGCAGTGATTTGCATCCACCTATAATTATGCTTTAAATGTTTGATATGGCTCCCTTTGTTATATGATTGACTTTAACCTCCAAAGTGATTAGCATGAAAAACAAAATTTTAAATAAGTCATGGAAAAAATCATACACTTGAGACTTTTCAACTCTTTCAGAGAAGTACCCCCCAAATAGTGCAGAGGTACATTTTTTAAAACCTCAGACTACTACACAAACACTAGTCTTTGCTGGAATACCACAAAATGACAGAGAACTCATTACCTGATGAGGCGTTTCAGCCCATTCTTGCATTGTTTTATATTAGAAAGATTTTTTTTATGCTTAACTGAAATCACAAAGATTTTTCATGCAGAGGCTACTAAGTTACAAAAATTATGATCACATTACTTCTTGGCAGTATTACTCCTCGTGTTGGACACAAGGTCAAACGATTACTACAAGTCAGGGCAAAGGAAATCAATGCTATGATTTCTTTACTAAAGGATCTGACACATGAGGATGTGTAACACATCTCTGGGGTAAAAATGGTGGGCAGCATGTGTTAGACTTCGTAGAACCCGCAGTTACTACTAATAGATCTTGGACAAAATAGCAGTTTGTAAAGTGTTAAGGCAGAGAGGGCTGCTCACTTCCTGGAGCTCCTGGCTGGGGATCACGTCTTCCTTGGAGGCTGGCAGTGTTCCAATCAGGGAATGCAGAGAAGAGGAGGTGGCTGGGTGGGTTCACAAATACCATTGGTTCTTGCTGGCAGATGTTCGTTCTGATTGGCTGTTTTCCTAAAGGCTTTTTCACACCTTACTTGTCCATAAATATTTGGACTATCTCCATGATATCTTTAGTGTCATAACCTAAGTATGCAAAAGAGAATTAAGGAAGTAGATCAAACAGATATTTGGAAAAAGAGAAAGACTGTAAAGGATTCTCTTCTGCTGCTACATTCATAGACAAATAAACCTTCTCTTTAATTGTCTGTTTTAATAAGAGCATATTCTGCTTAGAAAATGTTTTATTGATAGGAGCAGTTATTAAATCAAGACAAAAATGTAAATTCTATAATATGAGAAGAATGCCATGAATTGTCTCCTTTTTCTTCTTTTTTTTTTTTTTGATGATATGTGGGATTTCTAGGAAGAAAATGTGAAGTTAATTTAATCAGTTTTACTCAGTATTCTATAATCCTTATAGTTATTTTAAGCATTTACTTGGTAATAGTAATGCTTTAACATATTTTATGATAAAATGCTTATTTTACTTTAAAGTACGTACAATACCATCATGATTATTATTCATCAGAGTAAAATGAAGTGACCCTGAAAAAGGTTTATTTTGTGAAGGTGCATTTGTAATTATTTAGTTTAGAAAGTTCATTCTCGTAAGCAAAGCAGAGAGTTAATGGCTCCCATTTGTAAATAGGTGACATAACTTATTGTAATGCTCAATTATCTCTGGTCCATGAATTGTTCAATTATACAAACCCTCTGCTGCCCAAATAAGTACTCATTAAGGGGAGCATCTTTGCCAAAAATACAAGTTTATCTGTATTTTTACTTTTCTGTATATGATAAATTCTAGAGGAATAGATGAACAGCCACAATGAAAACTCGAAATCTAGATATGATTTGAAAAATTAGATGCCAATTAAAGAGCAATAAAGTGGTCTGTTTATAAACATGTATAAAATTATCTTGGTAGATACATCCTCTGATTGGAGAATAACAAGTGAAACCTCACATTAACCTCCCACTCTTAACTTAAAAAAAAGTCTAGAAATGGTCAAGGGTAAAAGACGTCAGAATATCACTGGAGTCATGAGTTAGCATAACAGATAGCACACGCGCCTGCTCTGAAAGTTCTTCAGACTCAGTGAAAAAAGACGAGTTCACGCGTCTCATTCCAACTTCAAAGCTACTTTCTCCTTTTTATGTTTAAACCAAAGCTTTCAAGAATGGAGGCCAGGTTTCCCTTACAATTTAAAATTCAAAGAGCACCACTTTGAAATTTAATAGAGCCGTGTTTGCTAAAGTAAACATTTTAGTCACAGTGAGGCAGATGCCCTGTGCACCGGCCTTTCTGTAGGTATTAAAGGGCTGCTTCTAACTATCCGCATGTCTCTCCCCAGCAGTCATTCAGAAAGGATATACATTTCATAGAATGCAGAGTCCCGCTTCTCTAAACAAAATATACCTTTAATGTTAGAGCAATTTTGAGACTCAAAAAATTCTGATGGCATTTTAAAAGTAGTGCTTTGGGAAAAAAAATCAAAGCGTAACACTGAAAATGGAGATCTCAGATTCTTGTTAAAGGTTTCTGCTCCTACCATCCCCATCCACAAATAACGCTGGCCTGGAGTAAAGGGGCTCTGGGAAAAGGAGACAGAAGCGGGCTGGGTGAGCGTTTACGGTGATCGACACGTGGTATGAGGAGTCTTTTGTATTATTAAAAAGTGGGTTACGAACACTGCTCACTGAAGGCGCTGTTTCTGTTACGATGCATACCAAATCCGATTATGGAGAAAGAACAGTGAAAATTCTTTTCTTATTGACGTCTAAACCAGCTTACTAAACCATGTCATTTTTTCCCAGTAAGCCTACGTAGCATATGTATTAAAGGATCTTTCCTCCAGGCTTTTGCTACGCCATGCTATCAAGCATCTTTTTTATTCCCGCTGAATATTTACTTCTTGTAGTTACATTGTATTTTTCATCCAGATTATATTTAGGTGGATAAATAAACTGCAAATTAACAGTAAAACTTGGAAATCAAGTGATCCAGGAAAAATACATTAGAGAATGCTATTATTCTTATTTAACTGTTTACGTTTCTGAGTCTTTGTATTGGAGTGTATATTACATATATTTATGAATTAACAAAATAAGTTAGGAATTATATGTATATGCATGTATATGTATATAAAATTTTGATGAGAAAATGTTGATTTGGAAATTTGATGTATAAGTTTTCAAATTTTTATGAGCTAATTTATGAAAATATTATTTAGTAGACAGCTTTTTCCATGCAAAATTTAGAATTAATTTCTCTTGTTTTTTATAATGTGGCAAGCCAAAATACATTCTGATTTTTGTAAACATACTATATTTAGAAATAAATAATTGGCCTAGTATAAAATCTATATTTTTATCAAAGGTCCCTAACAATAGGCGTAAGTAAACCCACTACCTACATGTCAATTCTAGTTCAATGAGAGATTTTTTTTAGATTTCATAATTATTCATATTAGCTGCATATTCTTAACCTCTCAATACAAATGTACATTGATCTCTAGAATTGTTAAATCCTTTCAATCCGTGGTATGTTTAAATAAATTGTATTTAATGATTCATAGGAACCTGTGCTCAAATGAAATTAAATTGTAAAAAGAAAAAAAAAGAAAGGAGCCATATTTCTGAACATGCAAAAGGCGAATTCAAATGCATTCTCCTGTTTGTTTTGCTATCAGCTGAATATGTTTTCTCCCCTGGCACAATAATTGTAGCATTGAAGTTTTCTGGCAACAAATGGCTGCTGGGGGTCACCAAATGTCTCTGATTTGCTACAGCATTTAATCTTCCACAAAAGCTGTTTACTGCTTCATATACGCTGAGCGCCAGGAACATTATCCTTTAAATCATGCCTAGTTGCTAATTAATGAATGTATAAATGTCTAACAGCCAAGTCTTTAAACAGAGCCATGAACGAGTACAGCAGACATTCTGCACATAACTAAAATAGAGTTCTGATGAACCATAAACTCTGATTTTTCTACATTGCTATTGTCACGCTGCGCATCTAACCAGATTGAAGAGCATTTGAGAAATTTACTTTAAAGTCATTGGAAACTAAAAATATCAGAGCAGCCCCGGAAGGGTTCGGCAGAGCATTCCTGGTTACAGGGCTACATTCCTGTCTCTCCTGTTTCTCTTGGAAGCCTACAGGTTGGAAGCAAAACAAAGCCTTGAGATTCTGAATTTAACACCCAGATTTGATATTATGTCATTGTGAGACTTTTGCCATCGTAATTTATTGAACTTTCTCTTCTTAAAAAAAATGAATGGAAATTACTTTCAAAATATTTCCTTGAATTTTTCCATGGTCAGACATGATGTGACATTAACACAATCAATGATCTAACAGAATCACCTAGAAAATTTTCTGTGTTTCATGTTTATTGGGCATCACTACTTGTTTGTACCTTACTAAATACTTCCACATGCCCTATTTCAGGCATCCCTAATAAGCATACTTCATTCTCTAAGGGAGTTGTTAATATCTTTATTTTTCATATTAGAGATCAGTGGATTAGGAATTTGGAAACTTAGGATTTCACAGCAAGCTGAGAGCTGAGAATCAGAACTGGAATCAAAGGGAGCCCTTCCTGACACCACATCTTTACACCATTAACGACCATATTTTTCTCTTATCAGTCTTGATTTCATATGGTAGTTCATACATTGGTAAGTTTTCATATTACAGTGACAAAATTACTGTGGAAAAAAGAAAAAATTCAAGCAAAGGAAGAAGCACAAGACAAGTCAGACGATGTAGACTGTCAGAAGAAACCAGCAGAAAGGAATGACTCTAACTATTCAAAACAGTGCCAGAAATCTTGATTACCTTCCTATTTTGGGAACTATCTTCAAATCCAGACAACAATACAAAGTTAAGCATAACAGACAAAATATACAGTCCCACTCTCTGCTCATTGAAGTGTGAACAGAGAACAGACTCGATGATCATTAAACATTGCCTACAATTCCACGGTCACCATTTTTATTCCTTTTTTCTAAGAACATTCTTTTACCTCTCTCAGCCTTCATTTCCTTGTCCTGAAAACAAACATTATAAAGTGTTTATAGAAATGACATGAGTACTTATTTACTGGATGAATGAAATAAATCAATAATTGAAAAGTCCTGATTTCAGGTCAGAACTAGCTTTGCCACAGATCAGTGATGTGACGCTAAGGAGCTACTTAAGTGCTGTTTCTGTTGTTTACTACACAAAAGCCTTGATAATGTTAATTTTTTTCATCACTATAAGTATTGCAAAATACTCCTTAAAAGCTAAAGATATTTATCAATCATCGTTCCTTGTGTATTGGTCTTCTCCCCCATGCCATCCTGAGTACCCTCCTACTTAGGTAAGAAAGGTAACCCTTTCTTAGTTACCAGGCACCTCAAAACTGACCTGTCATGAAATAATCTATTTTCTAAAATTAGGTATCTTTCCATATGATAATAACCATCATTCATCTATTAATATAATGAATGTAAAAATGAAATACTTTTGGTTTTACCTCAAATTTATTTTTACTCGGGAAAATCAAAGCCAGGTTTGAAAAATCAAATGTAAAAACAAACTCAAGAGCAAGAATTTTTTTTTTTTTTTGTAGCCTTTCTGGAAGGGAGGTTGCCACAGTAAAAAGAGGCCCACCCCCTTGCAAGGACTGAGCTCGCCAGCATCACCAGGTCAGTGGGAGAGAGAAGACACAGAAGGCGCTCCTCCCCGTTGGTCCCGGGAGCTCTTCATCTCCGCCGTGTCAGACCAAGAGAGCAAGTCTGAGAAGGGACTGGGGGAAAGAATCCAGACCCAAAGAAGGCGATGACCATGGTATTTCCAGCTATCACAGTGTCTGCGCAGGCATGTGTGTGGCACGTGTGTCGCATGTGTGTGGTGTGTGTATGGCATGTGTGTGACACATGTGTGGCATGTCTGTGCACACACGTGTGCATGCTGCGAGTTTGTATTATGCCAAAGTTGACTTCACAACATCTGCACCAGCCCATGTGGCTCTAAAACACTATTTTTTAAGATATATACAGGTAATTTTTCATTATGTAGTTTTTGATTTGAATTAACAATGTTTACATTTGAGGAAGAACTTTAAAAGTTTTTTTTTTTTTTAATTCATAAACCTCTACCTCTGTGAAATCAACTATTTTAGCTCCCACATAGCTAAAAGAGGCAATATATTTTTGCCAGAGCTGGGCTTGAACCCACCATCACCCTGGTATATGGGGCCAGTGCCTTACTCCTTGAGCCACAACACCACCTAAGAGGTAATATTTTCTCTACCTAGCTTATTTCACATGACATTATCTCTATTTTTTGGGGTTTTTTTTTTTTTTTTTTGCAGTTTTTGGCCAGGGCTGGGTTTTAACCTGCCATCACATGACATTATCTCTTTTTTTTGGGGTTTTTTTTTTTTTTTTTTTTTGCAGTTTTTGGCCAGGGCTGGGTTTGAACCTGCCATCTCCGGCATATGGGGCTGGTGCCCTACTCCTTTGAGCTACAAGTGCCACCCAATTACCTCCAGTTTTTGCCATGCTCCTGCAAATGGCATGTTCATATTCTTTTTTATGGTTAAGTAGTATCTCACCATGTTTATACGTACAACAGCATCTTTATCCATTCAACGCCTGATACAAAAAAGGCCACACACTGCACGATTACATTTCTGTCACATTCTGGAAAAGGCAAAACTATAAGCATGAAGATCACGTCAACGGCAAAAATGCCAAGAGGAGATAGACATTTTCTCTATCTTCCTTGTCCTAGAGTTACATGATACATACATTTGCCAAAATGCATAAAATTGTTCACCTAAAGAAAAATGAGTTTTATTGTGTATAAATTATATTGCAATAAGCTTGACTTTAAAAATACCAAACAAACAAAAACCCAGGCAACCCATTTACGTTCTTAATACAAGAATCTTAAGATAAAGGCACTTTACTGATCACTTAATACCAGGTTCACTCAAGTATGAGTGAGGAAACATGTTACCTTCCAAAACAGCAGTGCTTAAAATCAACAAGGGGGGGAAATGTTTTTTTTATTTGAATGAACCAAGAAAACTTGATTAAATCCAAGAAAAAATTGTTAGTCCTCGGCTAACTTTTGTCTCTTTACAATTTGAGTTTTTTCCAGTTCTTATTTCTGAAGAAACTCTCAGATGAACCTTTCCCTGTGCCGTAATATTATTTCACACATTTGAGAACAGATGCCACTCTCTATTTAATCTTATTTCCAAGCAGTTCCTTCAACAACTGGTTAGGTAACCAGTCCCAACCAAATATCACATTTTCCTAATACTTCAGGTACAGTTCTAGTTTGTAATATACCTGCACGGTGGCACAAACTCAGCATAGCATTTGATATTTGGACTCAACAGGGCATCTTACTAAGGGACCCTTATGTCCTGTGCTGGGCACACCAGAATTTTATGAATGCAGATTAAACTGCTTTAGCTTCATTAATGGTCAAATAACACTCCTGCATTATATTGTCTTTGTTATTAGGTAAAACCTCAATGAACAGTTATTTGCTATGTCTCCCGTAGCTAGATTTTGTGCAACTGATTTTTAAGCATAAATGTAGTACTATGTGGTATCCATACAAATTTTATTCTAGTACTTCAGCAGGCTGAGATACATTTGAATCTTGTTCTGTCATCTGTTGAATAAATTAAGCGTCATCTGCAAATCTGATGAAATGTCTTATTTAAATGTAACAAAAAATTTCAGTTTTTGTTTATGCCTTTTATTTTTTTTCATGAATAGTGCTTTCCTTTTGTAATTCAATCCTCAGGGACATATAATACATTAAGTTAAATATAACCAATAGATATTAAATAATTACATTAGACTAAAAGTAGTCATATGTGCAAAGCGTGGCTAAAAGTCTAGCAATTATTAAAATAGAAATATGAACAAAGTTCTACAGAACGACCAAGTAAGGAATAACTAATTAAATCGAATGAAATGAGAAGTGGGCGTTCACAGAAATGGTTCTGGAAGAATGAGCAGGCACACATGTGGAACAAAAAGGGAAGGAAGTAATTTCCAGCTAGAGAAAGCCAATTAGAGCAAAAATGTCATGGCGAAATACTTTGGGTAGAATTTTAAGTTACCATCCACAAACCACCTTTGCTTTGTCACCTTGCCATATATTTGGAAACTACAGATACCTGGGTTTCCACTCAGACATCTAAACTAGTACCTCTGGATGAGACCAAAGAAACTCAGCTTGTATCCAATCCCCTGGGTGGCTATTATTCATGTAAATATTTGCAGACCACTGTTTTATGGTAAAGACACTGTTCACTATGCCCCTCGAGGACGTAGACATGCAGCTGGTAAGCTGATAGTCTGACTGTGGAGGGTCTCCTGCCATCCTGAAGAATTTGGACTTTGGTGAAGGGAAATTGCTGAAAATGTTCTATAAAGCAGTAATATGGCCAGATTCATATTTAAGAAAATAAATATGATGGTACATTGAGAAATGTAGTGACTTTAAATAAACAACAACAACAAAATGAATGAAGTCTTTTCAAAATGCTAAAAGCATTTCTAAGTTACAAAAGCTTAATTTACATCAGGGACCAAGAGACTGATGAAGACTGATGAAAAAGTTGATCAAGATGAATGAGAATTACCAGTTTAAGTATTAGATAACCTGATGATCAAAGGGGTGTGACTTTGAGGGCAGGGTGATAAAGATGATCTCACAATGACTTCAAAGTTTCTATATATGATGCTGATAGCTATCAAAATGTTTGGTATTAAAAATTAGAAGCAGGCCTGTCAGATAAAGAAAATTAGTTCAACTTTTGTATTATTCAATGCTTAAATCTTAGGTTTATTTATGAAAAGATATTTAACAATGAATTTGAAGATGACTTTGAACTTTAAGAGATGTTTCAGAACTGGAGAACTAGATAGGGACCCATGACCAAATGTTAGTTAAATCCATGACAATAGAACAGGGGTGAGGAACCTGTGGTCCTCTAGGTATTTAAGTGTGGCCTTTTGATTGAATCCAAATTTTACAGAACAAATCCATTTTATTTGTATTAATACATTTTGTTTGTTGTTATATTTTTATTTTATTTTTAATATGAAAATATTAAAAATACCAAAGAATAAAATATATTGCAATAAAATAATCATCCCATATTGACTGTCAAGATTAGAATATTAGTAAGTTATAAAGGATAAATTAATGGCTTCTACACTTTTTTAATTCTAACTCCCCCTGCTTGGCTGGTGACATTACCACATAAGACTGGTTGGTTACAGTCTTGGGGAGTCAAGTCCGTCAGTCTGCTGTTAGCTTGTGACAATGATGCACTGTGTTTGTTTGAAGTGGAATTTGTGCATGGTTGAACAGCTTGAAAGGACTTTTAAATTCTGTCTTCTTAACAACCCATGATGTCAAAGAAGACCAAGAGAATGCTAATGGAAGAAAGATTTTTAAATGAAGATTGGAAATTGTAATATTACCTTGTTTCTGCTAAGGACGATTTTCTTGCTTTGTGACACCACAGTATTTACATTACAGAAATTCAGTGCTCATCAGCATTATAACACTCATATAGACCACAAATATTTTTATGATGTTTTTCTTTATTAATAACTTCTACTGGTACATAAGAACAATGATATTTTCCATATATCTACTTAAAATAAACTATTATCAATTTAACCTGCTTTTTTTTTTTTTTTTTTTGCAGTTTTTGGCTGGGGCTGGGTTTGAACCTGCCACCTCTGGCATGTGGGACCAGTGCCCTACTCCCTTGAGCTACAGGTACCACCCCCTGCTTCATTTTTTTTTATTTCAGATTAATATAAGGGTACATAAGATTAGCTGACATTGTGTTTGTTAAAACATCTGAGTTAGAGTTGAGTTCTTCACCTGGAGTATGTCATATCTCTATATTATGCCCATTAGGTGGGAGCTTACAGAGATCTCTCCCCCTTCAATTCAATTGTATTTTTCTCTCTAGTGGGCCTATAGTTGTTCACCTACTAGTTTCCAATTAGTATTGAGTACATGGAGTGCTTGCTTTTCCATTCTTGAGTTGAAAAATATTCTCCCACTCCATCTAGGTAAATATAAAAGATGTAAAATCTTCATCATTTTTAATGCCTGAATAGTCTTTCATGGTATACATACAACACAATTTATTAATCCATTTATGGTTTGATGGGCATTTTTGTTGCCACATCTTTGTGATTATGAATTGAGCTACTATAAACATTCAAGTGCAAATGTCCTTATGGTAAAATGATTTTTTTTTTTCATCTGAGTAGTCAGTATTGGGATTGTGGAATCAAATGAAAGGTCTACTTTTAGTTTTTTAAGGATCCTCCAGATTTCTTTCCAAAAAGACTGTATTGTTTTGCAATCCCACTGACAATGTACAAATGTTCCCTTCTCTTTGCACCTTCATCAGTATCTGCAGCTTTGGAACTTTGTAATGTGGGCTACTATCCCTGGGGTTAGGTAATATCTCAGGCTGGTTTTGATTTGCATTTCTGTGATGACTAGGGACAATGAGCATTTTTCATGTATTCAAATGCTTTCCAACAAAACATAGACACAAAAAAATAACATTAAAATTTAGTTAATTTTAAAATTAACAGTTTTTATTTTTTGAAATTATTAAGTACATAGTGGTCAGATTTTTACTAATGATGTACATTTTAAAGTATACGAAATTGAAGTTTCTTGAATGTATCATTATTTGATTACAGCTAAATTAACATACCCTTCTGGCATGAAAAGTTTCCCCACCCCTGAGTTAGAACCACAGACGTTACCCAGAAATCATAAAACAGGTGAAAAGGGAGAAGAAAGTGGTTGGTGCATAGCTGAAGCCAATGTTGAGAATCAAGGCCAAGAAGAAGGCACGTAGGCAGAAGCCTGAGAAGAAGCAACTCAAAGATACACACACACACACAAAAAAAACAACCCACAAATAACCAGAGCAATGAAAGCCAAAGACAGGAAGTGTTATGGAAAAGATTATGGCCAAGTGGGTCTCTTAACCGATAATAGGATAAAAACTGAAAAGAAGCAAACGGATTTAGTAAGAAGATCATTGATTCTGGAATAAACCGAGAACAATATTTTAAAACATATTTCTAATTAATTGATTGATTTTGAGAACGAGTCTCACTCTGTCATCCTAGGTAGGGACTACAGGCAAGTGCCACCGCTTCTGGCCAAATTCTTTCTATATTTTTCTAAAATATATATAGTATTATAAGGTAATAAAAAGAACATTTATGTTAAGAAGTGATTACCATTTAAAAAATAGTTCTCCAATATTTAGTTAATCATTTAATCTGCAATAATAATTTTTAAAATCTAATGTCTTCAGGATTTCAAATTTTATTTCTGGAATGAATCAATAGCATCATCACTTGATAAATGTATCATCAATAGTAATATAATTTATGTTGTCAGCTTTGGGCGAGGTCTTACGGTCTTTGCTCAAACAGGTGGAACATGGAAGATCATTGCTTTTTTCAACCTTTAAGTAACATTTTCATTGCTTTCAAGTTCCTGAAAATATAAAACTGAATTGAAAAGATCTTGTTTGCAATTATGAACTGTGACAAGATCAGGGCTATTTGCCAATGCTTTCCTTCTTTATGCAAGCACTTTCCCTCTGCCTTTGAAGTTTCAGATGGTTGTGTAATTGACTATAGCCAATGTTCATGGAATGCTATGTTTCACTTGCAAGAAGAAATCTCTAGAGGCTCACACGCAACTCACCATATTCTTTTCCTATTATAACATCCAGTAATACTTCTGATATTGGGCACATCATCAAAATATCCCAATAGTTACAGGGGTTGGGAAGAGTCCCAAGGCTAGCCATGATGGACATGTGTACACATAAACTTTTATTATTTTATACTACATTGCTTTTGGAGTTATTCTTTATCTTAGCATAAACTAGCCAATTTCAGCACAAAAATCTTTGCATGATGGATACTTTGGTGAAAGAGTTCTTTCTACCCTTCTTTCTGAAGGGCTCCTACTCTGAGAGATTCTTCCTGGTTCTCCAGAGATCAGACATGGTATGAAGATAGAGAGTTGTGAAAAGATGAGTCATCCCAGAAACTCTCTGGTTGTCCATAAAATAGATAAGAGGAGCACACTATTTATTGGTGGAGAGCGCACTATTTATCAGTTGCAAATTGGTGGGTTTCCCTAGAAAGGACGTTATTCAGACTTCTATGCATGTTAGATTAACCCTCAGGGAGTCAATCCATGTATTAAGGTTTGCTTTTCCATGGCATCAGAACTCAGGTGTGAAGGCCAGGCCGGAGACACATTCAGGCAGGTATTCCGCAGGGGAAACGCTCCACTGTGCCTGACGCACTGGGTGACGTCTTCCTTGATGGGCGGATGTGGCCTCCTGATTGGACACCTGGGGAGTTACGCACGGAAGCGCCTGTTGGGTCAGCTCTGGTTACGAAGTTGCTGCCGCCCTTGTTTTCATTGGTTACTTCCACTTCTGCTGTAATTTGGTCCATCGAGTTTCTTACCTTCTGTTTGCTGTATGTTTGCTAACTTCTAAAACTCCGAAGTTGAAAAAAAGTTCTGTTAATTTCTGGTTTCCAGATGTTTCCTGGCCTCAGGCCATTTTCTTTTTACTTGTCTTATTCCTGATGTTCTTAGACCGACTTTATGCTCACTATGGGACTAGGTTCTGAGATCCTGAGTTGAGTAACACAAAAAACATAGTGAGAGATGGACAGTGTAAGGAGTGGTTGCTTGGGTAGTGTCAGATTGGCACGTGGTGTTATAATAATTATGTCCACTCTTCTGAGCAGCCAAGGTCAAGGATGGCGTCTGAGCTGAAGGGCAGTCCTGGTAGATGTGGTAAGTACGTGGCTTGGTTAATCAATGTTCTGCATTAAAAACATACAGAGGTTGCCCCCCAAATATACACATTTTAAGAAAGGAAAAAGTGTATTAAAATTATAATTTTTCAGTAAATACCAATAACAAAAGATGAATACAAGTCACTCTGAGCACCTCTTGCAATTGCAGAAGTCAAATGTGACTTGAGTATTACAAATTTAATGCAGCTTTTTTTTTGTTTTCAAATGTGTTTACATTTTTTGGCACTCTGTATGTATTACATGAAATCAGAAGCCTGGCAAATGTCAAGGTACAATGATTTCATAATTGCTGTTAACCACTAACATACAGAAGTAAACAAAATTTGGGATTATGAGTAGGAAAAATTAGTTTGGACAAATTGATTTATTATCCAAATATCTATCATCTCTTTCTTTCTCATTTATCCATCCTGCCAGAAACATACTAGCTACCACTCACATAAAAGAACATAAATTCTTGAATTTGCATTTGTGAGATTATTCTTAAGTCTCTACAAAAAATAATTTTGAGTGACAAACAAAGCTCCCAGTGTATTACAGAGTCATAAATTGTGAATGGGTTTTAGACTTGATGTAAAAGAGAAAGGACATATTTGTAATGGATTAATTTTATAAAAATATACAAAGCAAATATGTACCAAATCACTACTTTGAATAATAGCATTCTTTAATATTAGATAAAATCTCGAACTCTGACTTCAACAGTAGAATTAATATAATGGGGGGAAATTAGGTGAGGTCATATTCACGGATACACCGTTTCTGTATCAGAGACAAATGAGTCCAACTATTTTTCATCACGCACAAATGAACTGCATGCTAATGTACTTGGTAGAGAAATAAATCCTCAGACACAGATGACTTTAATTTGCTAAATTTACTGAATTTGCTTGTATTTTACAGTACAAAGCCTTGATGAAATCCTGCCAAAGTTTTCCATTTTCACTGCTCTTTCTCACAGTAAAAAATAATCACTAAAGTTATGTTTCAGATTTTGTAAATTTTAAATGCTCACTCAAATAAAATGCCAATAAACTTGCTCAGTTTAATCTTCTGTTACTTGAAAAATAGCAACATGTATTTTCTATTTCTCTATGATTAATCTAATATCAGAAACATCATCAATCTTTTCTTCTTTCTAGGATCTGATACCAGAAAAAGATAAAGCTACAAAGCAACATCACAGCCCTTTAAAATCAATTGGCCTCTTTGTTCTGGTTTTCGTTTATTTTATGCAATTAAGTCATAGATGATTTATTATTAAAGAAAAGTAGACATGTCAGTTATTTTCTGTCTGGGCTTACCTCTGTTTTATATTTTTATGTAATGAAAGTAATCACTTCTTTCTCCTTATTCTTTCTTATTTAAAAACTCTTACTGTGACTAAGAATTCTATTGAATCTACCTTTTAAATATTTGATATGTTTGGGATTCTTAACAGCAGAACACATAAATTTAAAGGCTGACTTTTCTTAAAGGTATGCTCTGGTAGGAGAAAAAAAAAAAAAACATTCAGGCATTGGGCCCTGCTGCTATTAATCTTTCTCACAACCGAAACTGCCTTTAAACAAAATCTCACTTTCCCAAAATACTTCTTTGTTTCTCAGAGATAAGTCATTCCGCACCCTCTGTATATTTTAAAGGAGGAGAGTTACTGTGTAATTATTTGTTAGTATTACTTGCATTTGTGGGTAAGCTTTTATGTTTATCCTGTCACTTCACACTTATCCTCCTTTTCTTCCCATTTGCTTGCAATGTCTTCAAGGACAAAGCTTATTTTTTCATCATCACTTTGTTTACTGTAGGCATTTAAAAACCATTAAAAGAGATGAAGAAGAACATAGTATTCTATGGTGTACGAGAATGCTTGTGGAGGAAGGGGCTTTCAGGGCACGAACACACACACGTGTGTGTTTGTGTGTGTCTTTGTGCGTGTATCCTCTACGTGTGTGCAGTGGTTTTTTGTTGAGCAGAGAAAGAATGTTATCAAATGGATTTTGAGGAGTGGACAAGAGTATGTGTGGTAATTCACATTTGACTTTGAAATGTTCCTTCCTAAAATAGACAGTAAGGCCATCTACTGAGATTTCTGAGTGTGAATGGGATATAGACAGGAGAAGTGAATTAAGCATTCGGATTGAGAGAGAGATCTAGTAGTAGGTCAGTGGAATAAGGCTTCAGGGAATCAGAGAAAAACCAATTAGACCCGGGTCTGTACCAGTTTAGGGAGTTCAGTGCTTTGCCTGAGCACATGCAGAAAATCTACCAATTTGTAAATCATTTTTGAATTAGTCTAAATCAGATTCTCTGAACTTTTGGAAGTCTTAACAAAGATTAGTTTGGTAGATACAAAGCAGTGCAGAAGATGGTAAGAATTTATGCAGCACATAAAATGTTAATGATAACCCTCCTCACGTGGGGGGTGTCCTCTCCATGCCAGGCACAATGTCCCTTTACATGTGTGTCTCTAATATTCTTAACCTTGGAATGACGATCATCTGTGCCCATTGTACAGGTAAGAGAA
Source organism: Galago senegalensis (assembly GCA_963575145.1). Lineage (NCBI taxonomy): Eukaryota > Metazoa > Chordata > Mammalia > Primates > Galagidae > Galago > Galago senegalensis. The sequence goes on from CAUYTI010112090.1 coordinate 50,867, forward strand.
ATATGTTCAAAGAGGGCAAATAACTATGATACAGCTGTGATAATTATAGCATTTAGATCTATCCTAAACTATCTATTCCTTTGACAATAGCCCCAGGCTGAAAACAACAAGCAGTTTAGTCTCTATTTACTTACTGTTATGACTTGACTTCCTGGGATTACTGAAACTATATTAATTGACAATATTCCTCCCATTAGTTCCATGTATATATTTTTAAATCCTGTGTCAATTTAAGGTTTATTATGTAATATAAATCAAATTCTGCCAATTCAGTTATGTTGTTCCCCAGTGGATTACATTATATAGAGCAGATAATAATGTCCCAGAATTCAGAAGGCTAGGAGTGGACATTCCTTTGATTATCACCTGTGGCGGATCAAACATGTTTCTCAACAGCCTTCTTCCCTGTTTCTCAACAGCCTTCTTCCCTTGGCAAGATAATCTCAACATTTTAGCTGTATAAAGAGCCACTCATATTTACTCCTTTAGAGCTAGTAGGGCCCTGGGAAGTTAGTGGGAGGAGGGGAAATATGGTAAGTGCAGCGTTTAAGTTGTGCTCTTTCAAGACCTTCCAGCTCACATGTCCTGCCGTCTGGGATGAACCACATAGACCTAGACAGTGCCTTGGCAATGTCAGCACAATGAGAACATCTTGTACTGTTAAAAAGAGAATGGGCTGGAAGTAAAAGGCAGTCATATTAGAAATTTTGCATGAATTCAGAAGCATGCAGATCTAGTAGTGTCATGGAAGTGAGTTATAGAAAGGTGGAGGCATCTGGAGCTGAGCGTATACAGAAATTGTGAAGTGAAAGTTCTAGATAGACACAACATCACACAGAATAATTGGTAGATTTAGAACGAAGTGTGAACCAAATTTTAAAATGTTAAGAGGAGTGAGACAAAATTATTGAGGCTGGCAATATGGAAGGGCAGAAAATTACTTGGCTAAGAAAGTAGGCATCTCTTATGAGCAGGGGTTTCTACTGAAGACTGGATGTGTAAAGATTTGGAAGTGGCAGTGAAGAAAAAGTATAAGCATTCCTATCTCCCAGTGTTCTCAAATATACACTGTGGAAAATAATTTTCTCTTCTGGATGAAACAAGAGGTCAATTTGTACCAAGAGTAATCTAGGGCACCGTTGTTCAGGATGTGATTTGATGTAATAGCAAAAGATGCGAAGGAGAGAAAGAATATGAATGAAGAGCAGAATGTGCTTAGAATTACGGAATTCTGTCTTGGTGAGCTGAAAGCAGATGGCTCTGAGAAAAGTTCAGGATGAGCATTTCTGAAAGACTAAAGTTTGTTATTTGAAGATTTGTACCTGAATCTAGAGATTAAAGAATCATCCATTTCTCTTCCCTTATTGTGTAAGTTTTCTTTTGTCATTATTTATTTATTTTTTATTTATTCACAAAGAGGTAGATCATGTATACATTAATGCGTTTATGAAGTACAATGTGCTGATTTCGTATACAATTTGGAATGCTTACATTGTACTGGTTAATATATCCTCACCTCATTTACTTAATTATTGTGTTAAGACATTTATACTCTATACTTGTTTTCTGTTGTTGTGTAACAAATTGCCACAAACTTAGCCACATGAAACAACATGAATTGTGGATGTCAATGTCTATATGGGTCAGGTGACTGCTTGGGGGAACTGTGCCCTCTGCTTAGGGTCCTACCTGGATGAAATTAAGGTTTTTCTCTGGGCTAAAATTTCTTCTGAGGCTGTGGATACTTTCCTAAAATTTAGTAGAATCAAGTTCCTCAAGGATTTATGACTGAATTCCCTGTTACCTTGCTGGGTTTCAAGCTGGGGCTCCTCTCAGAGAATAGCCCTGTGGCCTCCCACAGTGTCACCCCTCAGAAAATAGCCCTGTGGACTCCCACAGTGTCACCCACCACTTCTTTAAATTCAGTAAGAGAATCTCCCTGTAGTCAGCCTCAGTGGAATCTCATTTAACACAATGCAATCTCACTAATGCTATCAGGTCACATTTGCCTTATGGCGTAGTCTAATCAGGGGCCAGTGTGCTCTTATACACAGGTCCAGGCACAGTCCAGGAAAGGAAGGGTACAGGGTGTGTAGACTTAGGGGACAGAGTTTTGAGGATGATCTTAGAATTCTGCCCGCCACACAGATTAGGGAGGTGCTCACAAACTGTGTTCCCCGAGACTATGGCCACAGTCTCCCATGGCCTGTGCTCTTCCTCCAAATAGTATTTCCCTTAGAGAAGGGGGTGTATTTCTCCCCTTGTTGAAACTGAGAAGAACTGTAGACCCTGACGCAGCCCTAGCAGAGCTCCCTCCTCTCCCCCCTCACCATGACATCAAACTCCTTTCAAGTGAGTTAGGCCATGTGGAGGCCCCACCAGTATAAAAAGAATTAAAGGTCAATTTAGAAAATTATTTTAAAATTAATAAATAGTTAATATTTAAGCCAATTGTTGATGTTGCTTTGGGTGCTTTGATATGTGCCGGAAGGAACTAAGACTCGGGCATGAAGAGAAAAGGATGGGGTACACGTAGTAAAAGCTTAAGGGGACGGTGACTTGGATAAGGCAAAAGGTGAAAAGGAATCTGCATTGTGAGGAGCAAGGTGGCCATCTGGTTTGGATGTGTAAATCCGGGCATGTCTGAGTGAGGAAAGAATCAGAATGACTGTGGTGGTCAGGATGACCAGCAGCAAAGTGGCTGTGGTAAGTGAAGGGGAAGAGGCCTAGTCAGGATGCCTGGTTTCATTGTCTAGAACCAAAGTTAGTAACAAATACTTGCAGTGGTTCTCAACCTTCCTAATGCTGCAGCCCTTTAATACAGTCCAAAGGGGTCACGACCCACAGGTTAAATGGCTGCATGAGCAACTTATAGTGTAAACACACTGAGGAAGAAAAACTGCTGCTAAAGAGGCTACGGCTATTAGCCGTAGGGGGTTTGGTAAATCTTTTGAGGCTGCCAAGGTGAGAGTATAAGTAGAAACATAGAAAAACCTACTCTTTTTTCCCAGGACAACAGAATATCTGAAAGTAGACCCCAAAGGACCACTTAGTGGCCAAACTGCCTTGCGTTCTCTTTCCACTGATAGACACGCACAGTGCTGAACTTTATGAAATTAGGTGTTTTTCTATTTTTGACTCGTATTTATTTGTAACGTGTGTAAAATAAGATTATACATCAGAGTGAAAAGTAATGTTCTGGATTTGACCACAGTGAAAGTAAATAATACATAGGAACTTGGATGTATATTAAAGATTTCAGGGCATATAGGTAGAAATAGAGACTAAGTGGTTTTTAGAGATTTTTTAAATAATTGATAAGATTTGTGGTATGTGTTTGAATAACACTCTGTTCTAAATATTTTTCCTTTCAGCTAGGCTCCATAAATATCAGAAACTTCAGATTTTTTAAAAGCTCTTAGACCTTTTAATTATCAGAAGGATTAGAGATTCAGTTGTCCCCTTAACCTTGTTAGAGTAGTCTGGCCAATGACGTAAGTAAAATATTCCAGAGGGTTGTAGTCTAAAGGATAAGGATTCAGATCAGAACTTTGACTCTGCGTGTCACTTTCTACAGACATTTAAAATGTAGACACACAAGTCCTATTGTTAGCAAGCCTAATATCCAAACTGATGAAGATCTAACGTCTTGGCATTGAATTTCACTCACTTTCTTGATTGCTATGAACTTTATAATTGTATTTCATCAGTGCCTGCTAAAGCCACTATGAACCTTGACATCCATGGGAAGTGTTCCACTTTGAAACCTTAAATCTTAAATTCCACTAAGCTTCTATCACTTCTTGTCCTTCTAAGGTTTTCAATTCTTGATACTTTCAAAATTTACACTTTTACTTCATTAAAACTTCCAGGCTCTTGACCTTCCTTTTCTACTCATTAAATAACCTTGTTTTACTTTTTTCCTCCTTAGTGAACTTCATACATTCCTTTTTCTTCCAACTCAATTGCCTTTGCCAAATTCTCAACCAATCCTCAACATTGGATAAATTTACCATTTTTATTGATTCTCTTCTACAGTAGTCTTTTGGGTGAAATTAGTAACATATGGTATTCTTGCTACTTAGACATAAACTGAATGGCCCCAACCCCCAGCAACCTAGACTCTAAGAAAACTCAGAGTTTTCTAACTCTGAGTTAAACAATGGCTACTTCAAATTTTTTCTTTTCTCCATAAGCCTCTCTCTTTAATATAGGCCCTGATTCACTTCAGATGAACTAGTTGCTTACTTCACAAAGAAAACAATGTACCAGGAGTAAGTTTTTCTTTATACTTTTAAACACACACACATACATGCATTCTGTTAAATACATATTGAGGTTGATGCCAAAACCATACTGATGCCCTATTCTTTGGAATGTTTCATTCCCCCGACCCAGTGAAATCCAAGTGCATTGAATGTCTTGGCATTTTCAGTGGATAACTCATCTAAACTGGTGTGATCTGATTTTGCCTGCTTAGAATTTGTAAGTGGTATAGCAATTTAGTCCATGTTGGTATTTGAAATTATAATAAATGAATTTAGATGATCAAGGAAAACTTTATTCTTCATGTAGAGTAAGGAACGGAGAAAGCTGATTTCCAGTGCTGCATGTAGAGAAAATCAGGGATGTAGAAACAGAGAGATAACTTTGTGCTTTGTGTTTTTCCAATTTTTGTTAAATATGTGCTCGATAAGCATAGGTTATGCTTTTGCCAATGGATTTCCAACTTATTTTTATAGACGTGTTGTCTTTTACTTCACTAAACTAGCTGAAATTAATTTTTATCACATGCAAATAAGTTATTTTTTACTTTTTGAGACAGAGTCTCACTATGTCACCCTCGGTAGAGTGCCTTGGCGTCACAGCTCAGAGCAACCTCAAAGTCTTAGGCTTAAGTGATTCTCTTGTCTCAGCCTCACAAGTAGCTGGGACTACAGGTGCCCACCACAACGCCTGGGTAGTTTTTGGTTGCAGTTGTCATTGTTCTTTAGCAGACCTGGGCCAGGTTCGAACCGGCCAGCCTCGGTGTATGTGGCTGGCACCCTACTTGCTGAGCTACAGGCACCTAGCCCAAAAAGGGGTTCTTAAAAGTTCTTAAATAAGATACATGCACCTGTCTAAAAAACCAACCTTTGCATATGTACCATTTTGCGGGCTTTGGCAAGTAATGTTTAAATATTTAAGTCATTGTTCAGATTTTCACTTTTACTCATGATACTTCTTCTATCTCCAGTTTTTAAGTAGATATATGGATGGTTCAATTAATTAGTCAAAATTTAACTCTGATGAATACCATGAAAGTGCCCTTCAAATTACTATTCTGACTTCAACTTGCATGAAGACAGTTTTAAAGTGATGCTCCACAACCTACCAATGAGAAAAAAACAAATCAATTTCAGTTGCCAATATCTTGGCTTAAAATATTATTTCTTAATCACTATATTCATATATGGTCATTATTTATAATATGATTGTATTCTCATCATATAACAAGGAGGTATTTTATTCAATGCTTCTCTTTAGCTGGATTTTAGGAACTATTTACAAATTTGTATTATATAGGGTTTCTATTTTGTCATCTTTTCCAAGTATCTTAATATTCATAATATTTTAATAATTTATCAATTTTAGTTTTTATGTAAGGGTTTATGCAACTGAGATTTTTCTTCTGTATTTAGGAAAACTTCCAGCTCTTAATCATAAAGGAATTTTTACTTTTCAAATAGTTATTTAAATTATCTGCTGTTAGATATAGAAATAACATATTTGGGTCATTTTTAATGAATGATGTAATGAAGGGATCAATTTTAGCAATATATTTGACCACAGTGAAAGTAAATGATACATATGAACTCATACGTATATTAAAGATTTCAGGGCATATAGGTAGAAATAGAAATTATTTCAGTGCTAGTTATAAATCGGATTGTTCTTTTACCACTGATTTGAAATGCCAGTGATATCACGAATTAGATGACTATATGTAACAGAATATGTTTCTTGATCCTATTTTGTTCTCTTCTGTCCTGAGTCATATAGAATTCTTTTAATTACTATTGAAGTTTAATTTGCCTGTGCAGCTAGTAATATTTTTCACTTATTTTTTCCAAAAGTCTGTTGATCTTCATTGAGCACTTTATCTTCAAAAACACAACAGCTTATTTTAACTGAGACTGAATTTTAATAATATATTTGAACATTAGGCTCTTTGGCATATAAACATCCTAAGTATTCACATCATCTAATTGGTTTTTTCTTTTGCTATTACATAGAAACCATTTTATTCCAAATAATATTCTCACTTAAAGTTCATTTTGTATGATTTTATCATAGGTATATCAGCTTCTTTATATACTGTGTATTTTTATTATCTAACTGTACCTACTTCTTCATTATAACTTAAGTATTTGTAGGTTTTGCTTTGCCAACTATCTGGAAATATTTTCTTTTATGGCAAGTTTTGATTTCCATTTGCATTTATTATTATTATTGATACAGTTAACTTAGTTTTACCCATTATATTTTGTACAAATGTGCTCTCAGAATGATTTTGTTTGTTTTTGCCATGAGTTACGGTGATGTGCTTGGTCCTAAGATTATTTTGGTAATTTTTTTATTAAGGCATTTTCCTAAATTTAGGTAAATAACAAACTTTAACCTGTCACTTTTCCCATGTACAAGCCTTTCAGGTGTAGCTTTGAGTAGAAGGCCTGAATTCCACCTTCCACATTGTTCTATGCAAAGGCTTCATTCCTTTTCTCCTATGTGAATTACATCTATTCAATCTCCAAATTGCTAAGACAAACACTCTTTTATGCCCCCAAGAATCGAAAAATTATCACTTTGTAAATTTTTTGTAGTAAGATGGATTTAAGTTGTTGTGGTCTGTCATTTCCAGGGTTGGAAGCGTTTTTATAAAAACTTTTAAAAGATAGGGTGGCACCTGTGGCTCAAGGAGTAGGGCGCTGGCCCCATATACTGGGGGTGGCATGTTCAAGCCTGACCCTGGCCACAATTGAAAAAAAAAAAACTTTTTAAAAATAAAAAAAATACATACTAAATAATACTTAAATTGTCTCCTGAATGAATGAAACTATTTAAATTGGTTTATATGTAATATAAATATCTCATTGCTTCCATTCAATTGTAACGTCCCTGATTCTGTGATACAATATTATTTATAAGTGATCAAAAACTGTTCTCTCTAGTAGAAATATATTTGAAGTAACTGTATTTTTTTGAGTTAGAGTGCTATTTCAGTAAGTACAAAAAGTTAATGACTTTAAAAATAAAAAGTTTGATCACCATTTTGTTCAGAGGTACACCACACTGAATCACAGAACTTTCACTCCTCCTGCTAGAGAAACTATCATTTATGGACTAGACACTTGCTCAGAGACCCCTAAAATCTACTGACTTTCACTGTTTAAAAAAGTCTCAGAAGATGTACTTCAGCAATATTGGTACTGAGCTAAAATTTGTCACTCTTTACATTGTCAAATGTACATACAAAAGAATTGAAACTTCAATTCACTTCTTAATGCTTCAAAACTTCTTCCCAATGAGAAAAAAAAAAAAAAGAAAAAGAAAAGGTCCTTTAAACTAGGCTACAATAATTTTCACCCACAATCTTAGAACACAAATTAGACATAAAAAAAATCCCTTTCAACTCTTGAGCACAATTTTAAAGTGAAAGTTTTATTCTGAATCAGAAATTTGCCAAGGTCTGTGGCTCAGTTTCAGATACTCACTTCCCTTCTTGGCAGCAGATAATTTGGAAATCAGAAGTCTGCATACTTGAGATATTTCCAGGCTTGGAGTGTCAAAAAGACAAGATGGCATATGGTGAAGTAAAAGGGATTTCTCACTTTCAGGAACACATTTCAACTTCCAAAACATAAAAATAAATAAGTGCTTTTTCAAATTCATAAAAGAAATAATGAGAATTTTGCCCAAATATTATAGACATATCAAAGTTAAGCAGCAAGATGTTTGAGTCTGTCACTTCCTGCAAGCTTTCTGCTAAATAGATAAGTTCAAATTTCAGGATTGTCATGTTAACTTTGGCATAAAAGTGCTTCCTTTTTTTGGCAAAGATGACAGTAATCCCCCTCAAAGAAAAATTATAGTCTAATTAAAGTATACAATTGGATGTTTTTATACCAATGTTTTTCTGGGGAGTTTCTTCAATACTGCACTTGCTAATTTTAAGTTCAAATGGATCAGAGTCTGAAGGGAGTTGATTTGGAGCTCTTCTGTGAATATAATTTATCCTGTTGTCCATTTACCTTATTTCATTCTTTATCCTGACTCTCTGTGTGTCACAGAGACCGAGGGGATGATACACTCTGGGGGTCTTTCCACTGTCGTTATTTTATCTATTTTTTCTTTTTACCACATTGATACAAGTCATCACTTCAAGTATTACAGAATTGATTAGGAGTCACCAATTAAATTGGTAACTTTGTTAGTTCTTTCAGATAAACTATTCCCAGGAGAAATTTTAGAAAGATTCAGTGCAGAATGAAAGATTAAGTGCGCTTATAGATTTCCAATATTTAAGTAATTATTGTGAATGATCAATCCTTGCATTGGCGTGAATAGTTCAAAACTATTTTCTTAATTGCTGAATAACTTAATGGACGGCAGTGTGGAGCTGATTTGGGGGGATTATGTGGAGAAATCCTGAACCTTAAATAAGAAAGTTTTGTGAAATTGCCCATATGAATCTTTGTTCTTTATTTAGATTTCTTTAAGGGATATCTTTGTGTGACAGGTTCTGTAGAATATGAGTGCAAGGCTAAACACATTTGGAAAATGACATAAAGTTATCAAAGAAAGTAGCATATTGTAAAAACTCATTTTATAAAGCAGTTTTCCAAACTGTCAGATTATGAAAGCATTTGTATGTGGGTAGAGTAGGATTTTTTTCCCCACATTTATTTTTAGGTAGTAAGAAATGAACTGTAAACTTTTTAAATGTCTCCCTTTTATGAGCTACAAAATATGCAATTCGCGTCTCAAAATATCTCCTGATCTTTAGCCACTAATAGTCCAGAGTAAATCCTGTAACGTTCAGAGGTTACATTAAAGACAAAAATTGATGTCTTCATCATCTCTCATTTTATATAAGAGAAAAAAATGATAAAATGAAATGTGTAAGCTCAGATAATGTAAAATAGTTGTTTAAATCATGTGTATCCCAAATATTCATAAGCATACTTATTGTAGACATCATAAGATAAATTAAATTACACATAGGAGGCACCAGGAGTCCTTGAAGAAAAGCACAGTTTTGTAGTAAGATGCTTCCTTACACGAGCTATACATTCTTTTGGAATTAATAAGACATGTATGTTAGATAACTTTTTATAGGAATCATCCAAATCACTATTTTCTTTAATTTCTAATTAGTATGAGGTTACATAAGATTAGGTTACACTGTTTACATTTATATGGGAAAGTGTAAGTTGTAGTTGTTTCTTTTACCCAGAAAGTCTGACATATACCTATGCATTGTACCTACTAAGTGGGAGCATACTGAACCTCCTCTCCCTCACCCTTGTTGAATATAACTTTTTCTCTCATGTGGGCCTACAGTTGTTAATTCACTAGCTTCAGTTAATATTGAGTACATGGCATGCTAGTTTTTTCATTCTTATGATGCTTTACTTAGGAGAATGTTCTCCAAATGCTTTCTAGTGGTTATAAAAGGTACAAAATTTCTACCTTTTTATGGCTTAATAGTGGTATACATATACCACAGTTTATAATTCATTCATAGGTTGAATGACACTTGGGTTGATTCCACATCTTTAACAGTGAATTGACCTGCTTTAAACGTTTGAGTGCAAATGTTCTTATGGCAAAATGACTTTTTATCTTTTGGGCAGATATCTAGTAATGGGGTTATAAGATCAAATGGAAGATCTACTTTTAGTTCTTTGAGGAGTCTTCATACTTCTTTCCATAAAGGCTGCACTAGTTTGCAGTCCCACCAACAATGCACGAGTGTTCCCTTCTCTCCATGCCCATCCCCAGCTTCTGCTGCTGAGGGACCTGGTGATGTGGGCAATGCTCACTGAGGTTAGGTGATAGTCTCACTTCTCTGACGATTAGAGAGGATGAGCATGTTTTCATGTGATTGCTGGCCATTCACCTGCGCTCCTGAGTAAAGATTCTGTTCCTGTCCCTTGCCCAGTTTTTAATAGGGTTGTTTGCTCTTTTCTTGTTGATTTGCTTGAATATTTTTGTAGATTTTGGTTATTGGCACTTTGTTAGATTAATAGCATGCAAATATTTTCTCCCCTCTGTCTCTTTGTTTTGTTGATGTGTCAATAGCTGGGCAGAAACATTTTTTCTTGCATCAGGTCCCAATTGCCAATTGTGTCTTCTTTATAAATTCTTTTCTTAGGTCAATAAGATTCAGAGTTTTCCCCATACTTTCTTCTAGAGTTTTTATAGTTCAGTGTCTAAGATTTAAATCTTTTATCCATCAGTGAGATAATTTGTGTAAGTATGAGAGGTGCAAGTCCATTTTCAGTCTTTTATAAGTGACTGAAATCAGTTATAATCAGTTCTCTCAGACCATTTATTGAATAGGGATTATTTTCCCCAGTGTATACTTTTTCTTTGATCACTTCTTAGAGTTTTGTGGCTCAGTATTTAGGATTTTCTAAGTATAAAACCATATGATCAGCAAAAATAAAAAATTTGACCTCTTCTGTCCCCATTTCAATACCTTTGATATCCTTCCTTCTCTTGCCAGATTGCGTTGGTGAGGACTTCTAGCCCTGTGTTGAACACTAGTGGTGATAGTGAACATCCTTGCCTGGATCCAATTCTAAATGAAAATCCTTTCAGTTTTTTTTATACTCGTTATTTTGGCTGTGGGTTTGTCATAGATTAATTCTATCACTTTAAGAAATGTCCCATCAATGCCTATTTTCTTATGTGTTCCTATTAAAAAAGGGTATGGTATTTTGTCAGATGCTTTTTCTGTGTCTATTGATAATCCGTATGGTCTATATGAGTGTCTATATGGTCTCTGTTATTGCTTCTGTTTGTGGTGGATGTGGTGAATTACACTTATGAATTTGCATATATTGAGCCAGCCTTGCATCCCTGGGATGAAAAGCACTTGATCACAATGTATTATTTTTTTGATGTGTAGCTGAATTGTTTATTAAGATTTTATTGAGTATTTTTGCATCAATATTCATTAATGATATTGTTCTGTAGTTTTCTTTTTTGGTTGAGTCCTATCCTGATTTGGGTATGAGAGTGATATTTTCTTCATGGAAGGGGTTGGGGAGGGTTCCCTGTTTCTCCACGTTTTGAAATAGTTTCTCCAGTGTGAGTATAAGCTATTCATTGTGGGTTTTGTATAATTCTGGTGTGAAATCTTCTGGTCCAGGACTTTTTATGTTGTTGGAAATGTTTTTATTATTACAATCTTAGTGTTTGATATTTGCCTGGTCAAGAAATTGATTTCTTCTTGATAGAGTCTAGGGTAGTGGTTCTCAACCTTCCTAATGCTGCAGTCCTTTAATAGAGTTCCTGTGGGTCGTGATACACAGGTTGAGAACAGCTGATCTAGGGACATAGTGAGATTCTGGGTATTGGTCCATTTCTTCCATGTTCAAATTACTGGGACTAGAGTTTTTTGTAGTATTCAGGGGTGGCCATTTCTATATCTATGATATCTGTTGTTGTTTCCTCCTTTTCATTTCTGATTGAGTTTATCAGATATTTTACTTTTCTATTTCTAGTTTATCTGGCTGGGAGTTATTGATTTTTTTTTCGGAAAACAAACCTTTTATTTCATTAATCCTCTAAATGGTTCTTTTGTTCTCAGTTTCATTTAGTTCTGATATAATTTTGGTTATTTATTTTCTTCTAGTGGGATTAAGATTGGATTGCTTTTCATTTTCCAGTTCCTTTAGATGATTTAGTAGATTGTGGATGTATCTTTTTCTAATTTCTAGATGTGGGCATTTAATGTGATAAATTTCTTTCTTAGTATAGTTTTGCAGTATTCATAGGTTTTGATAGCTTGTAGCCTCATTGTCATTTTCTTCAAGTAACCTAGTGATTTCCTTTATCTCCTCCTTAACCCAACTTTAGCAAAAGGTTGTGTAGTTTCCTTGACTTTGTGTGGGGATGTTTGTTTCTGTTTCAGTTGGTTCTACTTTTATCTCAGGGTGGAGGAGGTCTGCAAAGGTATACGGTATAATTTTTATTCTGTTAAATTTGTTTAGGTTTGATTTGTGTCCTAAGTTATAACCAATCTTAGGGAATAAATGATGAGCTGATGAGAAAAATGTATACTCAGTGGTACTAGGGTTAGATATTCTGTATAAATCCATTGAGCCCATTTGTTGTAATGTTTAAGTGCATCATTTATTTGTTTAGTTTTTGCTTCAAGGATCTGTTAATTTCTGTCAGTGGGGTGTTGAAGTTCCCAACTATTAAGGTATTATATGTTATCATATTTCCAAACTAAGTAGGTTTCAGTTTAAAATTCTGGGGGCATTAATTTTGGATGCATGAATATCTAGGATTAAAATGTCTTCTTCTTGTATTATTCACTTGACCAGTATGTAGTATTTATATTCATCTTTCTTTACTTTTGTTGCTTTAAAGACAATTGTAATCATGAAAAGGATTGTGACTCTTCCTTTCTTATGGTTTTTATTTGCCTGAAATATTGTTTTCCAACCTTTCACCCAGAGTCTTGATTTGTGTTTAGAGGTCTAATGTGTTTCCTAAAGACATTAAATACTTGGCTTATAATTTTTTAACCTGCCTGCCAGCCTGTGGCTCTTCAATGGGTAATACAAGCCATTCACATTTATTGAGAGTATTGATAAGTAGGATGGAGTAAAGTTCTGTTTGTCTTATTGTGTGGAAGTCTATTGCCTTGTTTATCATTTGGGCCATTGTGGAAGCTAGGACTTTGTCCTTTAGTTCTGAGTGCCTTTATTTTGTTGGTGGTCCATTGTGTTTTTCTCCATATAGTACTGTCTAAGTACTTCCTGCAGAGCAGGTCTTTCAGTGCCAAATTCCTCAATGTTTGCTTTTCAGTAAAAGATTTGATTTCTCCATTAAACCTAGTTTTGTAGGATACAGAATCTTAGACTGGCAGTTGTTTTTGTTTGAGAGAAATGATGGTGGGAGCTCACTTTCTTCTAGTTTATAACGTTTCCACTGAGAAAACAAACTTGTGTTGCCATTAGAGATAAGCCTCTGCTTACACTAGGCTGCTTACAGAATTTTCTCTTTAGAGTTTGACCAGGTTAATTACAATGTGTCTATGAGATGTCCTATTAGAATTGAATTGACCCAGGTTCTAATACCCATCTAGTAGGTATATCTCTGAATCTTTGGTAATGCTTGGGAAAGTTCACTTACAATATCATCAACAAGGGCTTCTCTGCCATTGAGATGCTCTTCTTTTTCTTCAGGGATACCCCTGATTTGTATGTTTGTATTCTTCATGTAATTCCATAAGTAAGAGATTGCTCTGCTTCTTCTCTGCCTCTTTAAATGACTGGGTTAGCTTGAAAGCCTTGTCTTTGGCTCGGTGCCTGTGGCTCAAATGGCTAAGGCGCCAGCCACATACACCTAAGGTGGTGGGTTCGAATCCCCAGCCTGGGCCCGCCAAACAACAATGATGGCTACAACCAAAAAATAGCCAGGTGTTGTGGTGGGTGCCTGTGGTCCCAGCTACTTGGGAGGCTGAGGCAGGAGACTCGCTTGAGCCCAGGAGTTGGAGGTTGCTGTGAGCTGTGACACCAGGGCACTCTACCCAGGGTGACAGTTTGAGGCTCTGTCTCAAAAAAAAAAAAAAAGAAAGCCTTGTCTTTAAGGGTGAGATTCCTTTTTCTCCATAGTTTAATCTGTTGTTGAAACTTCCTACAATAGTTTGAAACTCCTTAAATGATTCCTTTAATTCTTTATGGTCTCTTATAACCTTTCTAATTTTGTTCAGGCCCTCAGAGACTTTGTCTTGCCTGTCATTTATTTCTTGGGTCAATTTTTTTATTTCGTTTTGATGGTTTTCCACTTTCTCTTTAATTCCCTCATCATTTTTGCCCTCTATAGTCTGAATTCCATTTACATCATTTCCATGACATCTTTATAGTTAGGATCAATGTGGTAGCAGCATTGTGATCCCTATGGGGTGTTGATCTGTTTTGATTCTTTATGTTTCCAGTTCTTTTTTTTTTTTTTTTCCTGTTTGGTGACTCCTCCTCATGCATGGTTTCTTCTTCATTTCTTTCCCTTACTTACTTCTCTTCCTCTTTCCCTTTGATCTTCTTTGACTCTAGGCTTCGAGGTTCAAGTGGTCCTTTGGAAGAGAAGAGTTAGAAAAGAAGGGAGAGAGAAAAAAAAAGGAGACTGATAATTAGGTAAAAATTAAGGAAAAGTGAAATCTATCTATCTCTATCTATCTATCTATCTATTTATCTAAATTGAGGTTAATATCTTTTCTTAGTGGTCTGCAAGAGGTAATGAAAGGAAAAATAAAAATAAAAAGAGCCAGGCATGGTTGCTCATTCCTATATTCCCAGTACTCTGGGAGGCTGAAACAGGATTGCTTTAGCTCAGGCATTCCAGAGTAGTTTGAGCAAGAGTGAGACTATGTGTCTACTAAACCTTGAAAGAGTCCTTTGCCACTCTGGCTCCGGGTCCTCATTGCAGAGACACAGCAGTGCTCACAGCACCCAGCTCCCACCATCCATACCTGCTGAGCCCTAGCTCTCCTTTCATCACAGAGCCAGTCCACCCCGGCAGCTGCCCAGCCCACCACCACCTTCCTCAGCCATGTCCACCAGGTCCATGTCCTCATCATCCTACCTAGGATGTTCAGTGGCCACGGCATGACAAGCTGGCGAGCTCCAACTGGAGCTGCTATATGACCATGGCCACCCATACCTGAAGCCAGAGCAGTGTGTATGTCCCGGTTCCTCGGCCATGTGCATGCAGAACAGTGTGCCCTGTGTGTGTGCGGCTACTGAAGGACTCGGTGGACTTCTTGCTGGCTGATGCCATCAACACTGAGTTGAAGAACACCCACACTGATGAGAAGGTGGAGCTGCGGAGCTGAATGACCACTTCACCAACTGTATCGACAAGGGGTGCTTCCCAGAGCAGCAGAACAGATCATGCTGGCCGAGCTCAAGCAGCTCAAGTTCTAGGGCAAGTTGCACCTGAGCGACCTCTAGGAGGAGATGCAGGAGCTGCCCAGCAGGTGGACCAGCTCACCAACAAGGCCTGCATGGAGATGGAGCGCGACAGCCCTACCGGGTCCAGGAGAAATTGCAAAGGAGATGCTTCAGAGAGGAAGCTGAGAGCACGCTGCAATCCTTCAGACAAGATGTGGACCGTGAGTCTTTGGCACGTCTTGACCTGGAATGTAGAGTGGAATCCTTACGGAAAGAGATTGCCTTTTTGAAGAAACTGCACAATAAGGAAATCCGGGAGCTGCAGGCTCAAATTCAGGAACAACATGTCCAAATCATTTTTATTTTATTTATTTATTTATTTATTTTTCAGTTTTTGGCCAGGGCGGGCTTGAACCTGCCACCCCTGGTATATGGGGTGGGCACCTTACTCCTTGAGCCACAGGCACCGCCCAACATGTCCAAGTCAATAGGATGTTTCCAAACCTGACCTCATGGCTGCCCTGGGTGACACATGTCAGCAGTGTGAAATCGTAGCTTCCAAGAACGTTCAGGAGGCAGAACACGGACCTCTCTGAGAATGCTGATCACAACAATGTGCCTTGCACCAAGGAAGCAGGAATCCAGTTCAGTACCAAGAGGGGTGCAGTCACTCACTGCAAAGTGGTTGCCCTCAGGGAACTTCTAACCAGTCCCTGGAATGCCAGACGCATGACATGGAAAAGAACTTTCCCGTTGAAGCTGCTGACTACTGGTGGCCACTTGCAGGACAGGAAGGAAGAAATGACTCCCCACCTTTGTGGATGCCCAGAGCTGCTCAAAACTAAGATGGCACTGGACGTTGACCTTACTACCTATAGGGGGCTGCTGAAGGGGAGGAAAGTGGGGTTTCCCTGCCTCTTCCAGACTTTTCCTCCCTGAACCCTAGAGAAACCAATCTCTATTCACTACCTCTCGTTGATATCCACTCAGAAAGGACACTTTTGATTAAGACCATGAAACTAAAAATGGACTTGTTATCGATGAAGCTTCTCAGCATCACGATGATCTTGAAAAGAAATGGCACACACTCAGTGCAGCAATATATTACCAGCAAGATTAGAAAAGAAATCTATATCTTACAGGAACATCTTTCACTTTCCTTTATGTAATTTTTCAGGAGTTTTTCTATCTGCAAGATAGATTTGGAATAGGAATAAGCTCTAGTCCTTAACCACCAACACGCCTAAAAGATTTAGAAAAAAGTTTACACCATAATCTAGTTTATGAAGAAATCTTGTCCTAGAATACTTTTTAAAAAGTATTTTTGAATACCATTAAAACTTCTCTTTTTTCCCTAGCAAGTATTTGGTCAACTTGTTTCTGATTCAATAAATCTTTGGTAAAACTCAAATAAATAAATATTGAAAAAGTAGCTGGGAATTGTGGTGGGTGCCTCTAGTCCCAGCTACTCAGGGGGCTGAGGAGGGAGGGTTGCTTGAACCCAGGAGTGTGAGGTTGCTGGGAAATGGGCTGACATCATAAGACACTAGTTCGCGGCAACAGAATGAGACTGCCTCAAAAAAAAAAAAAAAAAAAGAAAGAAAGAAAGACAGAAAGAAAGAAAGAAAGAAAAAAAGTAAAGAAATTTTAATCCTTTCAATCCTATGTTGGACCTTGTATGACATGCTGTTTTTTTTTGTTTATAAACAAAAATAAACAAAAACACTTTAACTATTTTATTTTATGTAACCTAAAGTAGATAATAAAATCATCAGGTGAGTTCATATTTATGTTTTTCTCCTTTAAAGTTGTAAATAATTACAAATAATCCACCAGCTGCTTTCCTGCCTGAAATAAATAAGAACTGGGGAGGTGGAAGGTGGCGTAAAAATTTGTCGGAAAGGGTAATTGTCATTACTATGGACATATATGTCTAGGAGTATTCTGGATATTCTAGGGCATTGCTCACCAGTTCTGTGGCCTGTCAGGGGGGTGCTATATGACTTCTTCTTCTTCTTCTTTTTTTTTTTTAGATGAGGGGTAGGTATGCTACAGTGATCCAAGTCATACCCAAAGAGTAAAAGGATGTGTATGTGGAAGGTAGGATCTCACCAATCTGGTCCATGGCACCATCGGTTCAGCCCAAAGATAGCTACCATGCACTGGAAAGCCCTGCTAAGCTGCAGTCCTATGGGTTCATTCAACCAGGAGCCTCAGCCATCTCTGCTCCACCCCTGTGATTTGCTCTTGTGGGATGATGAGGTGCGAGGCATCCAAGTTCCCTACAGACCAGATTGTATGCCCCAATCTGCCTGTATACCATGTTGGGGAGCATCTGAGTACAAGCCCCCAGACTCTGTCCCAAAGAAGCTGCTGAGAGCTTTTATGGCACAGATAGCCATGTGGGTCCCTATTTCTTGCTCATTCATACCACACCATCCACCTGAAGGTATAGGTCTACCCAGAATTCAGGTGGTCCCTGGTTGCCCTACAAGGCCCATGTGGGGTGCCAGACATTCTCTGGTGGCCTTAATTCCCAGGATTCCACATGTAGGCTCTGCCCCTGGGTTTCTGTGCTCCCGTGCACACACTTTTTTGCTGGCCTTCCTCTATTCTTATCTTTTTCACTCCTGGGGTCCCCAACTGTCACTCTGTGCCTTTGGAATGCTGTTTCTCAATGAGATGAAGTCCAGAT
This sequence comes from Galago senegalensis, assembly GCA_963575145.1. NCBI lineage: Eukaryota > Metazoa > Chordata > Mammalia > Primates > Galagidae > Galago > Galago senegalensis. The sequence goes on from CAUYTI010112090.1 coordinate 68,735, forward strand.
GAAGTGGGTGGTTCCTCTTCTGCCTGACCTTACTGAAAGCATCTTGTGGAAAGATGCCCCTAAATCAGCATCTTGGACCCCTTCCTCCACCAAAGCCACGGTTTCCCTCAGTTTCATTATTAAAAAAAAAAAAAAATGTCTAATTTACACCTGCGATTGTAATCTGGCCCATGGACTAGAAATACAGAAAATCAAATCCACATCAGTGTTTGTGACTTTAAAAGTTATCAGATACTCAGTACTATTATCCACACTGACTGTGCTCTTCTCTGATAATTTTCATGTCTGCCTTTTGTAAGTGTTCACAGTAACAGATCAAATATATGATATGTTTCACCTTTATATTCAGATTACCTGTTATCAATAGACTCCCTCTCACAGGAGCCCACTCTTCCCTGATGGTATCTTGCAAAACAGACAGAGGGGGTTTAAAAGTTATCCACTTTTGCAAACACTCAAAGAGTTTTAGTTTCAAAAGAACCTAACATTGTTTAAAATTCAGGGATTTATATCATGAAGATATCTGAATTTTCTCACAGAGTGAGGTATTAGTATTTCAGCAAAAAAAGAAATATATGAGACTAAAAGGCTTACATCCTTCTGGGAGCAACTTTAAGCATGTATATATGGATAATATCCTTAATATTAATGTGAAATTGAAAGCAATATACAATTTTTTCATGTCAAAATGAAAACAGTAAGTTTAAAAAACATGATGTCTTAACCCCTATAATTTTTTGTAATATTTTTCCAATTATCTCTTGCAAATATAAGAATAGTAGTCTTTTTTATACATTGGTGTTTGCACATGTATGTGTATGCACTATATATACACCCTACATATATATGTGTCAGTAAATACTATTTTAAATAATAACTCTAATGTTATTTGTAAATAGTCTTTTAACTTAATTCCATAGAGTTTTCTGATGTCAATAAAATGTTTAAAATTGGGGCAGCGCCTGTGGCTCAAAGGAGTAGGGCACAGGCCCCATATACCAGAGGTGGTGGGTTCCAACCCGGCCCCTGCCAAAAACTGTAAAAAAAAAAAAAAAAAACGTTTAAAATTTTCTTACTTTTAGTAAAATAAGTATATTGTGGTGATATCTTTGTACAAGGATCTTTTTTTGCACTTTGTTTGCATATATGAGTATAACCTTAGGATAACTTATTAAAAGTAGAATTCCTGGTATACACATTCTAACATTTTTAGAATATATGTCTATCCCTTCCCTGTGTAATCTCAGCTCCAATCAAAGCCTCTCCCCTAAAATCTACTAAATGATGTTTACAGCTGACAATATAATAACTATCTAAAACTTAAAATATCCACAAAAGGGAAAAAAGCCATATTGATTTTACAAATAGAAGGGTATGGTAAAATATGAGTCGTGTAATAACTCTCCTATTCAAAATACATTAATTTTTGTCATCTCATGGAATAAAATTCAAATTATTTCTGTTACAAAAAGCCCTGTGTGATCTGTGGCACTCTACCTTCCTGATTTTTCTCTTGTCTTCAGCCTACTCATTGCCATGAATGTTAGTTCCTGTGTTTTACTCCAAATGTGTCTGGCATTTTCCCTCCCTGGGTCCTTTCTGAGCCTTCTTCCCTCTGCTAACCTGCTCGTCCCCCAGATGGAGGCAGCCCCATTCCCTCCCTCCTTTCAGGTCTCTGCTCTCACTCCAGATATCTGGGGTGACCCCTGTAATCATCCTATGGAGCACCGCACACTTTATATTCTCTTTCTCTTGTTTTATTTTCTTGCAGCCCTTATGTCCTCTCAGACTATTAGACGTTTGCTGTTATTGGTGATTCTTTTTCTGAATATAATAACAGGTTCTGAGAGCCTGGGCTCTCATCTACATTTGTAAGCCTGGTCACTTACATCTACATCTGAAGCACAACATTGAGCATTTTTCTTGGTATTTGATGGATTTTTACAAATATTAATTGAGTTAATAAATAAATGAAGACTTTTTTTTTTTTTTTTTTTTTTTGAGACGGAGCCTCAAGCTATCCACCTGGGTAGAGTACCATGGCATCATGCTCACAGCAAACTCCAACTCCTGGGCTCAAGCGAGTCTCCTGCCTCAGCCTCCCAAGTAGCTGGGACTACAGGCGCCCACCACAACTCCTGGCCATTTTTTGGTTGCAGCCATCATTGTTGTTTGGCAGGCCCAGGCTGGGGATTCAAACCCGCCACCTTAGGTATATGTGGCTGGCGCCTTAGCCGCTTGAGCCACAGGCGCCGAGCCATAAATGAAGACTTTTGATGCATTTTAGCTAATAGCTTCCTGCAAATTTGAATCAGCTTACACTGTCACCAACCACATTTGAAGGTGCCTTCTCTACTGTGCTTTAATTAACATTTGGAAATGTAGTCCTCTCGTTCACTGACACACACACACACACACACACACACACACACACACACACCCTGTGCAAAGCTGATAGGAATGGAACAAAGGAGTGATGTAAGCATAAGCACTTTCACATTTCACTCTGAGTATGAGCAGAGTACTTAGTGTAACTGGGGCCCTGAGTAGTTGGAGAGCTGCTGAGGACTAAAGAAACAAAAAACAGAAAGGGTGTGAAGGCAAATGCAAAAGTTAAAGGCAGACAGACAGTGCACAACAGTAGAAAATAGATTTGGAGAAACTATTTTAGCCAAGAACTGGGATGGACATTGGATTTTCACATATGCCTCAAAGCATTGATTGTATTTTGCAATTTTTCTGAAAATATGTTCTTAGAACTAGCACACCAAAAGGAAACTAAGTTTTCATTATACATATATAAAAGAGAAGAAAAAAATACCACAAATAATGTGCCATGATTAAATCTGGATGGTGAGATAATTATGTTTTTAAATAAAACACCTCATACAGTTCTCACTAAGAATGCTTTTATAAATGTCTCAAAACTGAAGCCCCAAATTTTCACTTCTAAGCTATTCGAAGTTTATGAGACATTAACTTAACTTATTTTATTTTCAGATTAAATTTTCTTTCTTTCTCTCTCTATCCATCCCCCACCCAATGTTTCTGTATCCATCTTAACCAGGCAATTTATGGATGAATGAGGAGAATGCACAGCAAGCCAAGAATTGTGATCACCGTGCTTCTGAACACTTGAGATGACACAGGCACAACTCACTCAAGCCCAATTTGTTTTATCGCACTTAGCAGATAATGCAGTTTTCAAAAATTGAAGATTTGCTATAAGCCTGTGTCAACTAAGTCGATTGGCATATGCTCACTGCGTGTCTCTGTGTCACATTGTGTTACTTTGTAAAATATATACAACCATTTCATTATACCTTTTAGAGTGACCTGTGATTGGTAATCTTTGATGTTACTGTTTTAATTGCTTTGGGGCCTCACAGACTGTAACCATGTAACATGGTGAATTTGTTTAATAAATGATGTATGTGTTATGACTGCCCCATCAATTGATGCTTCTTTCACTTCTGTTCCTCTTCTTGGACCTCCTAATCTCTGGGATACACTGCTATTAAAATTAGGCTAATTAACAAGCCAAAACCTAGGCTCAAGTGGCTAAGGCAACAGCCACATATACCTAAGGTGGCAGGTTCGAATCCAGCCCAGGCGTGCCAAATAACAATGACGGCAGCAACCAAAAAAAAAAAAAATAGCCAGGCGTCATGGCGGGCACCTGTGGTCCCAGCTACTTGGGAGGCTGAGGCAGGAGATTCGCTTGAGCCCAGGAGTTGGAGGTTGCTGTGAGCTGTGATGTCACGGCACTCTACCCAGGGGGGCAGCTTGAGGTTGTGTCTAAAAAACAAAAAACAAAAAACAAGCCAAAACCTAGAAATGATTAACCTTAGTGAGGAAAGCATGTTGGAAAGTGAGATAGGCAAAAAGCTAGGCCTCTTGTGCCAAATGGTTATTATACATATCCTAGGAATGCAAAGGAAATTATTGAAGGAAATTAAGTGCTAGTCTAGTGAACACAACAGTGATGTTACTATCAATGTCATTAATAACAAGCCTTATTGTTGACATGGGGAAGGTTTTAGTGGTCTGAGTAGAGTGCCAAATCAGACATTACATCCCTCCAGCCAAAGCCTAATCCAGAGCAAGGCCCTTACTCTTCCCAATTCTGTGAAGTTCATGAGAGGTAATGAAGTTGCAGAAGGAAAGTTTGAGGCTGACAGAGATTAATTCATGAGATTTAAGGGAAGAAGCAACGTACATAACTTAAAAGTGCAAGGTGAAACAGCAGATGCCGATGTAGAAGCTTTAGGAAGTGGTCCAGAAGATCTAGCCAAGATAATGGATGAAGTGGTTACTCTAAAATACAGATTTTCCATGAAGATGAGTCGGTCTTCTATTAGAAGAAGATGCAATCTAGGACTTCCACAGCTAGAAAGGAAAAGTCAATGCCTGGCTTCAAAGCTCAAAGGACCGGCTGACTTTCTCGTTAGGAGCTGATGTAGCTGGTCACTAAGTTGAAGGCAGTGTTCCTCTCCCATTCTGGAAATCCTAACACCTTCATAAATTAGGCTGAATCTACTGTTTTATAAGCAGTGTTCACAAAACCTTAATAGCAGCACATCAGATTACAGCATGGTTTACTGAATGTTTTAAGCCCATTGTTGAAAAATATTGTTCAGAGAAAAATGATTTATTTTAAAATATTGCTATTCATTGACAATCTCCTTGGTCACCCAAAAGCTCTAATGGAGATGCACAAGGAGATTAAAGTGGTTTTCATGCCTGCTAACACAAAATCCACTCTGCAGCCCATGGATCAAAGAGTAAATTCCAACTTTCAAGTCTTAGTATTAAAGAAATACATTTCATAAGGCTATCGCTGCCATAGGTAGTGATTCCTCTGATGGATCTGGACAAAGTAAATTGAAAACCTTCTGGATAAGATTCACCAATCTAGATGCCATTAAGGACATCCAAGATTCATGCAAAGAGAGCAAAATACCAGCATTAACAGGAGTTTGGAAGAAATCAATTCTAATCTTTATGGATGACTTTCAGGGTTTCACCTACTCTGGTGGAGGAAGTAACTGCATATGTGGTGGAAATAGCAAAAGAGCTAGGATTAGAAATGGAGCCTGAAGATGTGATTGAATCTCTGTAAATTTCATGGTGAAATTGAAGGAATGGGCAGTTACTTTTTATGGATGAACAAAGAAAGTAGTTTCCTGAGATGAAATCTACTTCTGGTGAAGATAGTGTGAACACTACTGAAATGCCAAAGAAGAATTTAGAATATTTCATGGATTTAGCTGACAGCAGTAGCAGGACTTGAGACCATTGATTCCAATTTTGAAAAAATGCTGTTGGCAAAATGTTATCAAAAATCATTTCATGCTACAGAGAAATAATTTGTGAAAAGGAGGAGTAAATCAGAGAGGCAAATTTTACTATTGTCTTATTTGAATGAATGTTACAGCCACCCCTGGAGGAACCATCAGCCATCAACATGGAGGAAACACCTTCCACCAGCAAAAAGAGTGTGACTCAGGAGTTTGAGACCAGCCTTAGCAAAAGCAAGACTCCATCTCTAGTAAAGAAAAAATTAGGTGGGTGCTGTGGCAGGCATGTGTAGTACCATCTACTCAAGACATGGGAGGATCACTTGTGCCTAGGAGTTTGAGGTTGCTGGAAGTTAGATGCCAGACACTGGGGCACTCTAGCCTGGACAAAAGAGTGAGATTCTGTCTAAAAAAAAAAAAAGAAAAGAAAAAAGACTACAGTTCGGTGTAAACTTAACTTTTATATGCACTGGGAAACCAAAAATAAAAACATGTGGCTTACTTTTTTGCAATATTCACTTGATTATGGTGATATGGAACTGAACTCACAATATCCCCAAGATATGGCTCGGCACTTGTGGCTCAAGTGGCTAAGGCGCCAGCCACATACACCTAAGGTGGCAGGTTTGAATCCAGCCCGGCCTGCCAAACAACAATGATGGCTTCAACTGAAAAAAAATAGCCAGGCATTGTGGCAGGCGCCTGTGGTCTCAGCAACTTGGGAGGTGGAGGCAGGAGACTCACTTGAGCCCAGGAGTTGGAGGTTGCTGTGAGCTATGCCACGGCACTCTACCCAGGGGGACAGCTTGAGGCTCTGTATCAAAAAAAAAATATATATATATATCCCCAAGATATGCTTATTTTTTTTTAATAGTGGATACTGTCATGATGAATGCCCACAACACATTCTCCCCTAGATGGTTTGCCTAACCCAATCAAGGTAGCTCCTTCATTGTCTGTACCAGTGGTCGATTCACTATTTGAACAATAAAATAAGTTTCTCCAGGATTTTAGAAAAAAAAAAAAAAGGTCTTGCTCCTACTGGATGGAAAGAAAAAAGCATTTTTTCTCTGGATTGCTAAACACTAACACAGGTTGAAGTCAACACCTGGCAAAGACATAGATGAGACACACACACACACACACACACACATATGCACATTTGTGCTCAGAAGGAAAAGCAATATACATGGGAACAATGTGGAAATGAAAAGAAAGGACAGTATAAACTTCGGTCTTTAAGACTGAGTTTTAAACTAGAAGAATTTGAATGATTTGGGGGTTAAATTGAGTTGCTATTACTGGTGAGATTATGTTTCCCCATTGCTCAGTGCATATGACACTCAATAAACAATGTTTATTGCAGGCATTATAAACAAAAGAAAATAAAATAGATATCCCATCATCTACACAACTGACTTGTGACTATTCAACACATCTTACAATATTTGGGAATAAATAAATCATATATTTTCCTAATAATTGTATTCTTCAAATTTATCAATTGATTTCTACACATCTATAATTACTACTGGTTGCCAAACAGATTTATAATGAAGATTTAAAACTTTAGTGAAATTTTAGGGTAAAAGTTATTGACTATCGCATTTACAATATGTGAATTACTGTTAAATGTTAGTAGTTGAATGCTTTTTAAATCAAAACAGAAATTATTATAAGTCATAAGTTACCACTATAATTGGCCAAAAAATAAGTTTAGGAAGTCTATGATTAAGTCATAATTTAATCATAGTTTCATTCTTCAACAGGATATAAAGGAAGAAATGGAGGTTAGTTTGACGTACGAGCATCAATGGGATCCAGCCCACAGTCTTCACTCAGAGCTTCCCCAAAGAAATTCTGCCTCCTAAAGAAACAAAGTTTTAAACATCTTGTACTTTTTGGTGTGTTTTAATATTTTTCTTCCTTTTTTCTCATTTTCTTATGCCTTCTCGTAAACTTTTTCCTCCTTTCTGGTGTAACTAGACAGCATTCATCTACATTTCGATAGCATCCTATGCCCATCATTATAGCAGCTTTTCCAAGCTGCAGGGTCCTTCTCTAGCTGCCCATCTCTTGCCTCTCATGGAATTTCCTTCATGATAAAATTCTCCTTAACTGTCCATCCCAAGTATCTGCCACACTGGGGAACATATGAGGCAAACATAATAAAAATATATTGAATAAATGTGCAGAAAATGAATTAAATTAGTGGGACAATAGTAAGCTTCCTATGTCCCCATAAAAATAATTGAAATAGGTCATAATTTTAATTTTGGTTACATGCAAGTTTGTTTTAAATATTACCCATGCTAACTTCCTAAATGGAATCAACAATTAAACAATTGTAAACTATGAGTTCCAATTATGCTCCTGAAGTTTATAGTCAAAGTATATTTTATAAAAATTAGGGGTCATGTAGTTCTGTGATCAGTAAACCAGAATTACATGGCTCGTGTGTACATGTTTGGAGAGGGGTAGAGGAGAGAAGAATAAGTTCCCCAAAGGTCACAGATCAGAACAAAACTAAAACAGTCAAAGGCAAAACCACATATTCATTGAGCTCTTGCACTTAAAGTATGCCGCCCCCTTTTTAAATTTGTCAGTAACCAAAGAATGGGATGGGTTTGAACAGTTAATGGAATTGAGTTGATTGATATTACAAAGGTATATTATGGATTGAAAAATTATACTCAGTTTTTAATTACCTAATCTCCAGGAAATTTAACTTTCTTTTGTCACAATCTATCTAAATAATCAGAGAATTTGATGTCCTAGGAGATTGGTTAAACAGACCTTTAAAGGATTGAACAACAGAAAAAGGAGATAACAAAATAGCAATAATTGAAGGAAGGAGACACTCACTTCCCATGTTGGAGAAACAAAGGAGATGTACAAGTATCTAGAATCTTGACAAGGGCCTCATGGGTTGCCAGCTAATTCCCAGGAAAGCAGATTCTGCCTGGCTGGTGCTGGTACCTGTGAAAGAGTTAACTGAAGCTGGTTCTAGAATTATTTAGTGATGCGGGGACTGGGGAAAGAAGTGCAGGGCTGTGGGAAGCTTTCTGTACTAGTAAAGATGCCAAGCAAACAGACAAGAGGAAGTCCCTTCTTTTCTCATCCTACTATACATTTCCTCTCATCTGTCTCTACTGAAAAAAAAGAGAATTTCAGCTCCAGCTTGCAAAGAAGATATAGAAGGGTAAGAAATGGGGCTGAAGCTGAGCAACAACAGCCCTGTAACTTGTACAATAGTATTGGGTTTTGTTCAACTAATTTTTTAAAAAAATCATCCCTATATTATTGGCATGTTTATTTGGCATCACCAATTACAGGTAACTTGGTGTAATACTGATCAGACACATAGAAATCCATGAAAGTTCTTGAGAATTCAATCTTCGTTTGGTGAAAAAGTTCTCTAGAATATTTCCAACTTTTTGACTAGATTGTATCTTCATAATAAATTCATCCTTGTTTGGCTCTAGTAAATGAAGCCAACCTTATAGATTTTGTTGCTGTTGTTTTTTCACCTTCCATTGTGAGTAAGGATAATATCTGTAAGCCTGCCCTGCCAGATATGGCCCATTAGTCACAGGGAAAAATTGCTGTATATGGAATAGATCAACCCAAATTCATCATGACCACTAAAAAACAACGCAAAGCAAATATCCTATTAGTGATGTGCCAGTAGCTTGATCATTGCGAGTGAAGGATGGCACATGACTGAATTTATATAAAGGCAGCTCTCAAATTCACATATTTCAAATTAACAGCAATCAGTCAATTACACGCATGATATTGACTTCCTTCACATACTGCCCTTGAGCAGGCTGGAAACATACAAATGAAATTGAGTCAGATTTATGATGGATTTGAAGATTGCTAATTTAAATCCTAGTGGATACTCTATCTTTCTGAAATGCAGAGACATGCTGCTTTAATTAAAATAACCAACTCGAAATTAATGGCTAAGCAAATACATGGGAAAACAAGCATCAAAAGCAACAATAAAAATCCTAAACTGAGTAAAACGGGAATTAATTGAACAGGAAATTTTGTTATTTGATTCATCATTAAATAACAAATAGTAAACGTAAGACTTACAGAAAAATAAGCTGATACAGTTTCTGAAATTGATTAAAAAATAGTTTCCAGAAATACATGAGACAATGGTAGCATGACTAGAAAAAATACATATATTCTTAATTATGTTGCTTCAATAAAGAAGACCATGTCCACATGTTTTATTTGATTAAAAAGTACAGTTTTATATAGCTATGTACCAATTGAAATTATCCTTATAAACCTCATAAAGTATTTGGAAAGCTATAAAATCAATGCTTTAGCAGTCATCATGTTTATTTCATATTTTTTTAAAAATGAGATGAGGCACAATTAATTAAACTAAATTAATGACACCTTTAATTGCTATTTTATAGCAAAATTCAGCAGTTATGGTTAAGCAGGAATGCCCTTTGTGAATTTTGTTTTTGAAACTCCATTCATCATATTAAACACTTAAGTTTGTCCACCATTGAAACAAATCTTTGAGGTCTTTTGATCATGAGAAGCGAAATAAGTGATGAACATTCAGTTATGGAAATATCCAAGTGAATAATCAGGTTAAATTTCCTCAGTGGCATAACATTTTCTACTGTGGCCTTGTATCTAGCTTGATTTTATGCGTCTATTAGTGAGGGAGAGAGAGAATCCTTGGGTCTTGGGTTGCTTGCTTCTAATGGTTATTAGCAATATCTTTTTAATAGTATCATTTAATAGTAATTCCTATACTTAGTATTAACAAATTAGTAATTAGTATGTCATTGGTTAGCTTCTTACATATTGTGAGGAGCATGAATTTGGGAAGGATCTCAGTTTATGATACAGTTTTGTGATTTTACATTTTTAATCTCTACTCCTGCCCTCCACTGCACAGACTGGCTCTGAGTAGACAGCAGCCCTCCTGGTGGCTTCCCTAGGCTGAGAGACGAAGATTTTCTAATTATCTTTGTATTTATTGAGCAATGTTTTAAGTAGCTGTATTTTGTACAGAAGCTCAGTTACTGTATGCCGATTCTAACTGGTGCAAGACTCTGCCTTTTGTCCCCATATACATTAAACACCTGGCCCTAGCCACTGCATTTTTTAAAATTGAAGATTAATATGAGGGTATAAATGATTAGGTTACACTGTTTGCATTTCTAAGGGAAAGTTCAAGTTGTAGCTGAGCCCTTCAGCAGAGGCTATGCTGTGTACCCTCACACTGTGCATGACAGGTGAGAGGTTACCCAGCCCCATTTCTCTTTTCCCTCTCCCCCTCCCCCATGTGAATATACTTGTGTTTAGTCTTCAGTGGATCCCCTTTCCCTGCTGTACCCCCTGGATGGCATCTGTTCTAGTTTGAATCTTCTTCTCTGTGTTGTTACTTGGGGGGGGGTAGTTTAATTTTTTCTTGTTTGTTTTTCAATTTTGATTATTATATTTGTGTCTGATGTTTATATTTGGTGTTGTACTGGGCAGGAGTTGAGGTTGTGCACTCTTACTAGCTTAGGCCACTTTCCCGAGGAAAGACACTGTATATTTGAGGTGCACATGAAATGGCGGTTGCTATTACTAATAAGACAAAAACTTCCAAAGATACGAGTAAGCCCAGTTTATTCCTGTGACCCCAATTGACAACCAACACTTTGCTGACTAGTGTTGTATATACAACTAGATCTTTTGCATCACTGAAAGAAAGAAAATCTAAATTAAACAAAACTAATTTATGCTAATTTGCTATTTAGATTATAGTTCCATAGTTTTATTAGAAGCTGTTACCACTATTCAGGTGATAAGTACTCTAAAAACCTGGACATCACCACTACACAATCTGTCCATGAAACCTAAACCACTTGTGCCCCAAAATATAAATAACAAACAAAAAAGCCATAAGTTTAATGCACACATTATTTTGCATCAAAATGTCCATCAAGAGTTTTACTGCATTATAGGTTATGAGAAATGATAACATACGCGCTTTGACCTCATAAAGTTTAAGTCATGTTAAGGACACAGGCCCACGTACATATGCTACCAGTCAGAAGACCAAAGAAACTGTGGAGTACCAGGCTGAGACTATCCATCTGACCAGGCGGTAGTTAACAATCGAAAATAAGGTAATATTTATCAGTTTTTTGTGCTCTAAAATTTTTTTCTTCTTTTTTTAAATTAAATCATAGCAATGTACATTAATACTATCATGGGGTACAGTGTACTGTTTCTGTATACAATTTGAAACACTTTCTTCCAACTGGTTGACATAGCCTTCATGTCTTTTTCTTAGTTATTGTGTTAAGACATTTACACTCCACAATTAGAGAGATTCACATGTACCCTTATAGGATGCACCACAGGTGTGTCCCACCAATCACCCTTCCTCCACGCACCCTTTCCCATCCCCTCCCCTCCCACTCCCCATATTCCTGGGCTAAAATTGGGTTATAGCTTTCCAATGAAAGCTATAAATTAGTTTCATAGTAGGACTGAGTACATTGGATACTTTTTCTTCCATTCTTATGATATTTTGCTAAGAAGAACATTTTCCAGCTCCATCCATGTAAACATGAAGGAGGTAAAGTCTCCATATTTCTTAATGGCTGCATAGTATTCCATGGTGTACATAGACCACCATTTATTGATCCATTTGTGGATCGATGCGCTCTTGGGCTTCTTCCATGACCTAGCAATAATGAATTGGGCTGCAATGAACATTCTGATGCAAATATCTTTATTGTAGTGTGATTTTTGGTCTTGTGGATATATACCTAATAGAGGAATTATAGGATCAAATGGCAGGTCTATTTTTAGTTCTTTAAGCATTCTTCAGTTGTCTTTCCAAAATTAATGTTTTAGTTTGCATTCCCACCAGCAGTGTAGAAGTGTTCCCTTTATCTCCACAACCACACCAGCATCTGTGATTTTGGGATTTTGTGGTATGGGCTAATCTTACTGGTGTTAGATGATATCTCAAAATAGTTTTGATTTGCATTTCTCTGATGATTAACAATGTTGAGCATTTTTTCATGTTTGTAGGTCATGCACCTCTCTTCTTCAGAGAAGTTTCTCTTCAACTCCCTTGCCCACCCTGAGAGGGGATCACTTGTTCTCTTCTTGCTAATACGTTTGAGTTCTCTGTGGATTCTGGTTAGTAAACCTTTGTCAGAGACATGATATTCTTTTTTTTTTTTTTTTAGACGGAGCCTCAAGCTATCCCCCTGGGTAGAGTGCTGTGGCATCACGCTCACAGCAACCTCCAACTCCTGGGCTTAAGCGAGTCTCCTGCCTCAGCCTCCCAAGTAGCTGGGACCAAAGGCGCCTGCCACAGCACCCGGCCATTTCTTGGTTGCAGCCATCATTGTTGTTTGGCGGGCCCGGGCTGGGGATTCGAACCCGCCACCCTAGGTGTATGTGGCTGGCACCTTAGCCACTTGAGCCACAGGCGCCAAGCCCTTTGTCAGAGACATAACTAGCAAATATCTTCTATTCTGAGGGCTTACTATTTGCTTTACTTACTGTGCTTTTGGCTGTGCAGAAGCTTTTTAATTTGATGAGGTCCCAGTAGTGTATTTTTGATGTTGCTTCAATTGCCTAAGGGGTACTCTTCATAAACTTTTTGCCCAGGCTGATTTCTTCATGTATTTTCCCGTATGTTTATAGTTTCATGTCTTAAGTTTAAATCTTTATTCCAGTGAGAGTCTATCTTAGTTAGTGGTGAAAGGTGTGGATCCAGTTTCAGTCTTCTGCAGGACACCAGCCAGTTTGTCCAGCACCATTTGTTAAATAGGGAATCTTTTCCCCACTGAGTGTTTTTAATTGGCTTGTCAAAGATCAGATAATGGTAAGTAGCTGGGTTCATCTCTTGATTCTGTTCCATACATCTACCTCTGTTTTTGTGCCAATACCATGCTGTTTTGATCACTATGGATTTATAGTATAGTCTCATGTCTGGTAGCATGATTCCTCCTCCTTTGTTTTTATTTCTGAGTAATGTCTTGGCTATTCGAGGTTTTTTCTGATTCCATAAAAAACGAAGTATTATTTTTTCAAGATCTTTAAAGTATGACAATGGAACTTTACTAGGGATTGCATTAAAATTATATATTGCTTTGAGTAGAATTGACATTTTAACAATGTTAATTCTTCCCAGCCATGAGCATGGTATGTTTTTCCATTTGTTAACATTTTCAGCTATTTCTTTTCTTAGAGTTTCATAGTTACCAGAACCTCTGGGATACTGCAAAGGCAGTCCTAAGATGGAAATTTATAGCACTGCAAGGCTTCCTCAAGAAAACTGAAAGAGAGGAAGTTAACAACTTAATGGGACATCTCAAGCAACTGGAAAAGGAAGAACACTTCAATCTGAAACCCAGCAGAAGAAAAGAAATAACCAAAAATTAGAGCAGAATTAAATGAAATTGAAAACAAAAGGATTATACAACAGATCAATAAATCAAAAAGTTGGTTTTTTGAAAAGGTCAATAAAATAGATAAACCTTTGGACAACCTGACCAAGAAAAAAAAGAGTAAAATCACAGACCCCT